>PVKS010027270.1:0-27689 GCA_004027875.1 Aplodontia rufa | reverse complement strand
ACTGAACTCTTCAAACACATCCTCCTTGGACTTGACTCTAAGATGCATCCATAATTTACTTGGAGGAGTTAGGTGTGACAGGGAGGGCATGGTGTGATTTAATCCTAGTGCCAACCCTGGTCTGGGTTATTCAACTTTCTTAGTTTTATCTTCTGCTTGTTGGGTTGAGAAGAGCTGTCTCTTCCCAATTTGAAGTCCCGGACTCTAAATTTCCATGACTCTTCTCCCTGCCTCCAAGATGGCTTCACAATGCCACTAAAGGATTCTGTTCCATTAATTAATTTATTTTTAGACATGTAATACAATATTCATAACATGACATTCCCCATCTTAATTTTGGAGTGTTCGATTTGGTAACATTAAGGGCATCCACATTGCTGTGTCCTTGTCCTGATTCTCTGCTGATCTTACTCCCATGTGGTTAATTCTCTTCTCAGCCGTCTCTTCCTGGTAGTATTTCATTAATTGCAGCTGATAATAACCAACGTACACTATTGATGTTCTGAATTTCCAAACTTCCCCTACATCATTTTGTCCATTGTCTGTCATTCAAGCGTCTTTTTTGCCGCCACACGTTCTGGATTGTCATCCTTCCTGTCTGTATACCATTTTAGTGCTGACTCGCCCATTTTTGAGTCATTATCTGTATTCGTCAGGATGGCGGAGGTCAGAGCCCCTGAAGCTTGGATAGCCACACCAGCCTGAGGAGAGCTTGTTAGAATACAGTAGCAGATCTGGAGGGTCTGCAGCAGGAGCTAAGATTTTGCATTCCAAAAAGCTTCCAGATACTCTTGGTCTAAGGGCCCCATTTGGAGCACTAAGGTCACCCTGTAGGAAAATACAGCTTTCAAATATCAGTGACTTCACATACCAAGAACTTGCTTTGCAATCAAGTCACATGTTCAACATAAATTAGGGAGGATTTCCCTTGCAGCTACTCAGGGACCCAGGTTGACGGAAGCCCTGTCCTGACACATACTGGTATGTGAGCTCCTTTCCTACCCACGTGTCACTCATCAGAACGAGTCTCGTGGTCTAACATCCCAGTGGGCTGGGGAAATCCAACCGAACTCTGTAGTTGGACATCACTGGCAAATAGCACCTGCCAAGGGTGTGGCCATACAGTGACACTGCATGGAGCTTTCAGGCCAAGAAATTGTGATTTCTTGATTTAAGGACTTTTAAACAGAATCGTATGAGTGTGGAAAGGGTGAGCTCGTGTGGGCTGGCATGTATATAAGGAACTAGGCACATGATGTGTTCTCACATTAGTAGCACTGGCTTGCTAGGGGTGTGGGGCAGAGAGCAGAGGTGTCCGAGGAGGGTGCAGGTTTGGACAAGCCCTCACGTGGTCAGGGTACACTGGACCATCCTCTGCAATTGAGAATCACTCTCGCATGCAAAATTTGAGAGAAGTATTGGAACTGGGAAAATCCAGGAAAATCAGGAAGCTCAACACCTGAGCTGATTATACAAACCCTTCAAGGGCAGTTTGGGTTTGAGTCATGATAGAGGAAAGGGGAACAAGGGAGAGGAAAGCACTGAATAGAGGTCAGTGCTGGTCAGTGGCCAAATAGCTCAGTTGGAGCTGAGGTGGAAGATGGGGAAATCACTGGAATGTATCAGAAATTACAGATGTGAGAGTCTGTGGTTCTTGAAAGCCGTGGAGAAGAATCTGTTTTATACTTGTTTAATAAGCACAGGGAGCAATTAAGAGCTTTTCTTCCTCTTTTTTAAAATTCATGACATGATCTGTTCAAAGCTGTGCTTACGAATTAGTTTTATAGAAAATTTGCATTTGTGCAGGGAGAGGTGTGTGGGAGGCTGATAGCGAGGAGGAGGGGCCAAGGGCTGGGGCTAGGTCATGGGCCAGGGATGCGGAGAACAGGAAGTTATTTTGAAGGAAGGATGCCTCTGTTGGACACCAGATTTAACAAGAAGGGCTCATACCCCAGATTGTCACTTCTTGCTCCCGTCTCCCTATTTGATGCTGTTTTATTCAGTGTTTGATTACGATTATATTCAGAGTTTTTGACCCCTATTTGGAATGTAAATGCTGTGTTTTTCTGATGTCTTTCAGATCACAACTTGCTGTGTTCTCCCATCCCTTCTTCTGACACTTTCTCTTTTTCTCTTTTCTTCTTTCTTTCTTTCTCTTTTTTTTTGTCTTCCACTCTTGCTTGGGGAGTGGGGATGAGCTTTGTTATGCCTGGCTCGAAAGATGTACCATGGCCATGAGTCTTGCTCACACTCGCTGCCTGCTTACTGGTGATCTGTCAAGTCTAATGAGATCCCATGACAGCTGATCCATGGGGAAGGCTGACCTGGCCTGGGTGGTGCCTGTTGCCTAATGCTGGCCCAGTGCTCCTTGATCCCAGAAGCAAGGTCTAGCTTAATATCAAGTGACTAGGGAGGAATGAGTGATGAGAGCAGGACCAGAGAGATCTGTAGGGCCCTCCCAACACAAGCCTGATGGTTTCCATTACCAGCTACTTGGTTCACTCCTTCTCCTCACCGCTAACTGGTGCCTGGTCTTCCTTTCCACCCGTGGACCCCTAGACCCACGACACCTGGCTTCCACCGCTGCGCCTGCTGTAATGCTACCCACCAACCTTGCAAGCCTTCCTCGGCCTCTAACCCCTTTGCCTCAGTTGCAATATGAACTACGACCCCTGTCTATAAACCTCTTTTTTAGCTTCCACAACACTTCCCATCCTGATTTCTGACCCCTACTTTGGGCCAATATTTTGGGCTTCTCTTGCTCTTTTATCTGTCCACGTCCTCATTTAGACTTGCCAGGAAGGTATTTGAACATCTTTACTTTTGTTTTATAACTTTTCTCTGAGTGTTCGACTCAACGTCCATGGATTTGATAAAATTTTTAAGTTTTGATTAATGCTAGTAATTGCACATGTTAGTGGGGTTTGGTGTGGTCTTTCCACATAGGCACACAGCAAGCACGGTCAACTCTAGGCTTCCTCTCTCCGCCCTCCCCTCCCTTCCCAACCTCCAGTAATCACTATTCTACATTCAGGTTGATTTTTATTTTGTTTTGTTTTCTCTCACTGCATGAATGAGAACATGGGGTACTGGTCTTTCTGTGTCTGACTTATTTCACTTAACATAGTATCCTCCAGTTCCATCCATTTTGCTGAAATTGATAGGGTTTTCTTTTGCTTTATGAATAATACTCCATTGTGTAGATATGACACATTTTCTGTGTCTAGTCACCTGTCCATGGGTGTCCAGGCTGATCCTCAGCTTTGCTGTTGTGAATAGCACCACCGTAAACACAGACATGCACTAGCTCTCTTGCGTGCTGACTTTGACTCCTTTGGATATACTCCCAGAAGCAGGGCAGCAGGATCATATGGTAGATGTATTTTTAGGCTCTCTCCATAATGGCTGCACTAATTTATGTTCCAGCCAAGAATTCCTTTTTCTCTACTTTGTCACCAGCATTTGCTATGTTTTCGTTGTAGCTGTTCTGAGTGGTGTGAAATATCTCACTGTAGTTTTGATTTACATCTCCTTGAGAGTCAGTGATATTGAGCATTTTTTCATATATTTTTTGGCCATCTGCATTTCTTCTTTTAACACTACAAAAAGAATCCCTAAACCCATTATTTTCTGGTTTAACTTATCTTCTAAGCATCTACCTGCTGTTTTAGGGAAATGTTCTGCAGGCTTCTCAAACTCGGCTGATCAGAGCTCTCTCCTCGCCACCTCTGTGTGGGTGCAATCACTTGCCTGGCTCTAGGTCCAGAGACCCTGGAGGTACTGTGGAATCCTTTCTTTCTCTGGGCATCTCTAGATTTAGAAAATCTTGTAAGATGTACTGCTGAGCGGCCTCATCTTTAACTCCCTCCGTCACAAAGGGTTCTTTCTTTCCACCTTTCAGTTTGGGTTTTTGTATTAATATGCAAACTGCTTCTGGTTCCTCCCTCTTTCAGTCGTTCCCTAACTGGAAATTTTCCCCAGCTCAGTGCTTCCCCATGAAGTACCAAATCCTCACCTTTTCCTTCAAGCATTTCCAAAATGCTAACTCATCTTTCGGTTGTCTTATAAATCAATGAAACCAGACTTCTCTGAACTTGATTTACCCTTTTCTGCTTACAGATCTGCAGGAGCACCGTCTCAACTGCATGACCTTAAAGGGCAGGTCAGGGGCCTTATCTTCCGTGAATTCTCTTTACTATCCACAGTCAATCCTGCCAGGTGTTTCAGAGAGTAGAGTTAATATGTCGTTTACAAGAACATAAAGATTTTTGCGGGAAGTGATTCGAGTCAGTTAGGGAAGTGCTGTCCAATAGAATATTTGGAAAGGATAGAAGTATCCTATATTTATCTATTAGTGCTGTGTCCATTATAGTAGTTGCTAGCCACTTATGATAATTGAGCATTAAAAATGTGGCCAGTGTGACTAAGGACCTGAATTTTTAATTTAATTTATATTTACATTTATTTTTTATTTTTTTAAAAGAGAGTGGGACAGTGAGAAAAGAGAGAGAGACAGAGAGAGAAATAATTTTATTTAGTTATTCATGGACTTTTGTTGCTCAGACACTTCATTGTGTACGTGGTGCTGGGGTTTGAACCTGCATACTCATGCATGCAAGGCAAGTGGGTAACCACGGAGCCACCACTCCAGCCCTATATTTACATAATCACATGTGGCTAATAACTGTGGTACTGAACCCCACAGAGTTAGAATTTGATTCATTATACATAAGAGAAAATTAGCAAGTTGCGATGACACCCCCGGGACAGAAGTGCATCTCTTTTCCACAGAAGTGTGGAGGTAGGCATTTGAAAGCTAGAATGGGGTCCTGGCAGCTATGATTCTTGAGGCATTTCATTACCCAATCTCTGTCCATCATAGCCAAGCTATGGGCTGGAGCGGAAGGAGAGGCAGTGGGGAATATCAGCTTTTCAACATAAATATTTTCCTTCAACTCTGGGAATTTTTCTTCTATTATTTCTTTGATTATTATTATTTTCTTCCCTCATTTCTCTGTGTCTCTTTTCTAAACTCGTTAGCCTGATATTGGCCCACTGGACCAATCCTGTCTTTTCTTCTTTCTTTTCCTATCATCTTCCTTTTGTCTTTCCCTTATACCTTCTAAAAGACTTCTTCAGCTGTGTCTTATCCCCTCGATCTCATCTTTTGAGTGACTGGTAATTTTTCTGATTAATTTCTATGGCTTTTATTAATCCTTTCACTGCCTTCTCTTCATAGCAAGCTGTTTTTGGATGTGTGGATCCATATCCTGTCCACTCTTCTCTAGTTTTTAAAAAATTCTGTCCTTTTGAATCATTTGTTTTTTCCAAAGTCAATTGTTCCGTTTTCAGACTCCTTCCTGTTTGTGTGGCTTACTTTCCCCCACATGCTAGGTGAGCCTGGATCTTTTGTCCATGACTGAGTGAAGGGGTGGCTTTGATTGACGTGGTACTGTGTGGGTTTCCTTTCAGCTCTCTGGAGTGAAAGTGGTGGGTTGGGTAGCTTTCTTTGCACGGTGGGCACATCAATCACCAAGCTTTGCTGCAAGGGTGCTTAGCTGGGGACAGGATAATGGGCAGCTACAAGGAGTAGGCATTTGCTCGGGGGTCTGCTCTTCATTCTGGGAACCCAGTTCCTATTACTGCCCTCCTGGGTGCTTTGGGGGTACAAGCACTTGGGGGTGCAGAGGGGAATAGGCCAGACTACACTCTGCTGTTAGTTCTGTATGGATCACCTCATTTTCTCTTTCTTTCTGCCTAACTTTTAATTCGGCTTGTGTGGGGGGAATTCCTTCCAGGTTTCTCTCTTGTGTCTCTTGGCTGCCTGGGGTCCATTTGTCTGTCAGTCCCCATCCATCTTCCAGCTTTTGAAATTTATCAGTCCTTTGGTGACTCCCATCACGTATTCTGCTTTGTTATGATTTATTCCCTTTTATGTTTTTGAGTGGTCATTTCTGTGATTTTCAGGAAGAAGGAAAGATAGGTACTTATATAATCTGTGTGTTGAATGAAGAACACTGAAAGCGCATTTATAGGAGATGGTTTGGGGTTGGTGGGATCTATCTTCTGAGCAAAGCAGGAGGGCAGGAGGCTGATGGGTTACAGGCTCTGTTCTCACCTTGGTTCTTCTTACATGCCTGCAGCCACAGTCAGGACAGGAGCCTTTGTTAACGCCAAGTAGGTGGAGGGGTCTTGCCTCATCCTGGCACTACGCTCGGCCTTTCTTCTCGTCTTGGCTCGTGATGAGTGAGAGCAAAGCTGTCAGTCAATTCAAGCACAGACCATAGCCCAGGCCAGAGGAGACAGCCCACACTGTGTCATCTCCCGGTCCCTGCCGAGAGATCTCTTTTCACGTGCTGGGCACAGTCAACCTTTTAAAGTTAACAGCCAAACTCTCCTTATTGCCAGCAGGTGGCAGTGAACTTATCTCTGTCCTCCTCCTATAACTCTCTGACCAGTTAGTGAGTTAAAATAGCTCTGGTGAGACTTCTGCCCAAGACCTCACTGCTTGAAGATTGCTCAGAAAAATCATAAAGAATGCAAATAACAATGAATGCTGGCAAGGATGTGGGGAGAAGGGAACTTTGTACGCTGCTGGTGGGAATCTAAATTAGTGCAGCCACTATGGAAATCAGTGTAGAGGTTCCTCAAAAGACTAAAAAAGCAACTACCATATGATCCATGCTTCAGCATGTATCCAAGAGAAATAATGACAGCGTGGTTTAGAGATACATGCAATCCCTCATTTATAGCGGTGTAATTCGCAACAGCCAGGTTCTGGAACCAGTCTAGGTGTCTGTGAACATATTACTGGATAAAGAAAATATGGTGTGTGTACACAATGGAGTCTTACTGAGCCACAAAGAAGAATGAAATCATTTCATTTGGAATAAAATGGGTGGAACTGGAGGGGCATTATGTTAAGTGAAATAAACCAGACTCAGAAAGACAAGCGCTATATGTTTTCTTTCATAGATGGAAGCTAGAAAGAAAAGAGAGGGAAAAAAGGATCTCATGAAAACAGAAGGGAAACCATTAGGGTAGAGGAAGGGGGACCAGGTAGAGGGCGGAGGGGAGGTACTAGGAACCAAAATCGAGGACGTTATGTCACATGCGTGTACGGATATGCCACAACAAAATCCACTATTCTATATGATTAATATGCACCGATAAAAATTCTTAAAAATTCATGAGTGCATATCAATGTCCTATGAGTTTCACTCTTTGCTGGTGCTCAGAAGCAGAAAAACATTACTCATCCTATTCACCCCCAGTAGACTGATGCTCAGTGAGATGAAGTGATTAGTTTAAGGTCACTCTCCTGACGTGGTTGTCTCTCAGTGTGAGCTTGGGGGCTTCATGCAGCTGCCATGTTGCTTTGTTGCTTTAAGTTCCTGGATGTCTGCTTTCTGTGGCTCTCTGCCTCTCTCTGCGTGGGCCCCATTTGCTTCCACACTCCTCCAAAGAGTCTGACTGCAGGGGCTGGAGCGGTGGCTTGGCCATTATGGCGCTTGTCTGGCATGTGTGAGTACGCGAGTTCAAACCCCAGCACCACGTACACAACAAAGTCTCGGAGCGATGAAATCCACATGAAAAACTAAATAAAATTGTTTCTCTCTCTCTCTCTCTCTCTCTCTGTCTGTCTCACTGTCCTTCTCTCAAAAAAAAAAAAAAAACCAGAGTCTGACTGCACCCCTACCCTATAGGTGTGTGTGTGGTATCAGGGTGGGGGTAGCTGAGATTCCAGGTGGGTGTGACTGGTGAGAGCAGGTGCTGGAGGTAGCTGTAAAATGTCTGGTACAGCCCTTGGGTTGCTCAGAGCTGTGCTGGCTCAGGCAGCTCAGGGCCACCTCAGAAGGGGCCCTAGTGGCTAACTGCTGAGCCACTGGGGGTGTAACAGGTCTGGAGGAAGCAGCTTTTCCACTGCTTTCTGGACTTGCCCTCTCTAGGGGAGCATCGGTGCAACCTGCCCAGGCCCCTCCCCAGCAGACAGGAAGGACAGGAAACCCCACTGTGGCAGGGGCTGCAGCAGAGTGCCCAGTGGCTCAGGACCCACAGCTCCTTCCAAGTCCTTCTCGGGCCTGGGTGCAACGCACCTTACAGAATGTGGGGGCATCATTAAAATCCTCCAGGAGGATATTAATGGGGCGTTTCCCCATGAATGTCCCTCTTTGCAGGTGAGGCACTGTCTTCCAAGGCCCCACATTCATTCCCTTATTTATGGAGCCATTATCGAGTGCTAATGTTGGAAGCATGCGATGACTAAGGCCATTCCTTCCTAAAGAGGTCCTTACGTGAACTGGAATAGAGCAACGGGTGGAATTGGAAGAGTCAAAGGCAGAGGGCCAACACCAGTGCCTGGGTAACATCTGTCATGGGCCAGGGTGCCATGAGCCCTGGCAGGGCAGCAGTGGTAGGGACTGGGGAGGGCTGGGACCTAGCAGAAAGGGACAAAGGGAGACCAGAGAGCTTACAGTCTTGTCTGAGGAATGTCACACCCCTATCCCTGGGCATTGTTGTCTCTATTCTTTTCTCCTTCTGTTGTGGGAGTGTGTGTGAGGGACTCAGTGGCGGAGTGTGCCTCACTCATTTGCCCTTGTAGCCTGCTCCTGGGTCCTTGGCCAACTCCAGGAGGCTGTCCACTGATGGTGTGGTTGCTTTTTCTCACTTGAGTTTCCTTTCACTGTGCCTCAGGAGCACTGGGGATCACGGAGGCGTTGCATGACTAGGCCTGGGAGAGGAGAGCACCACGGCTCTTACCGCCTGTGAGGCCTAGGATGCTTCATTGTGTGCGCCTGTCACCTCCCTCACCCTCACTGTAAGCTGACCTCTTCTGCAGTGACTTCCACTTCTTGGTAGCCAATCACGTCCATGGCTAATTCCAGCCAATTCCAGAAATATTCCCACTGCGAAATCCATCCCAACCGGGTACTGTGAATGGCTGACACTGTTCCCCATGATCTGGGGTTGATTCTTTCTGCATCCTGACGTCTTGCTTCTCAGCTCCCTTGCCCCATGTGCTCTTGGGCCGGGGACCTGTTGTTGCTCCCAGCTGTACCAGAACTGTGTTCTTGGTTTTTTCCCCTCCAGGCCTTTGACCCTGTCTAGAAGGCCTTGTGTTTCTTTCCCTCCTTTTCCAGACTCCTGCATGTCATTGACACAGTTCCCTTTTGGAAGCAGGGTCTCATCCTCAAGTCTAGCTGGCCCTTCTCTGGGTTCCCCAGCAACCTGCACTTCCCTTACCTAAGCACTTATCAAGCACCCTGGCATTGCTTGTTTTATTGTCTTCACTGAGCACTAGATTATTAGTTGCTCATGGGGAGCAGATGTGTCTTTCTTTATTTACTTTTTTTTTTTAGAGAGAAAAAAATTTTATTTAGTCTTTCATGTTCCTTTTGTTGCTTCGAGACTTCGTTGTGTATGTGGTGCTGGGGTTTGAACCTGTGTACTCGCACATGCCAGGCAAGTGCTGTAACCACTGAGCCACCGCTCCAGCCCCTTCCTTTATTTACCGGGTAGGCTGCTAGGCGCTGGGTATGCAACCATAAACTTGCCTATCTTCAAAGATTCGCCTTCATCTCTTCACTCTGGTTTGGATAGCATGCTGATAATGGGTACTTGTCAATTGAATGAACAGATTTTTCCAGTCAAATGAACAGAGCTGTACTTCAGGGACTCCAATATACAGGACAGTTCCACATGATTTGATTCATGAATTGCTGACAAGAACCAAGACTCCCAAACCTTTCGCCAAGTCACAGAATCTAACACATCCATCCACAAACACCCAGTGTTACGAGTCCCATGGAATACAACTTAACCAGTAAGCTGACTGTAGTTCTCAATCATGGGATAGTTTCCTGAGGAATAAAATGGCCCTATAGAAACACACAAGGTGCTCCTTTCAAGATTCAGGATCAGGGCAAATATGAGGGGTGAGTTCTTATTCAAAGTCTCAAACGCTTGGTGGAAAGAAGAGTAGAAGCTGGCCTAGCCTCCAGTCAGGGTCAATTTTTATTTCCCATCTCCCCTTTGCTCAGGTATCTATAGCTTTTTGTTGTTGTTGTTCTAATGACCAGAATCTTTTCTGTTTTCTCTCTGGACTATCCACACATGTACCAGAGTTTATAGCTTCAGTTGAACTTGTTGATAGATATTGATGCCTAAAGAGATGACATCTTTCTAGGTCCAACAGAAAGTGGGAGAGCATTCCCCCATAGCTGAGAGCACAGGTTAGCCCTGTGGGCAAGCCCTGTGCCAGTGGGTCCCCAGTAGATGTCAAAGGGTGGCATTTAACAATAGCTATAGTGGTAATTCAAAAAATAGTAATCACTGTACAGCAATACCACCAACAAACTAGCGTGGGGTGGTAGAGAGCCAAGCAGGTGTTTGGCAGCGAGTGGCTTTGAGACTTTTTTCTCCTCTGTGGTCTGCAGCCCCCACAGCGAGACTGCTGAGTTAAATCAGGTACAACTCTCACAGCTGTGAGGACACATCATAGGACTTCCAGTGTAGAACTCTGCTCAGAACTCTGAGGACCCACAGGAGAGGGACCAGAGTGGTCATGGATTATCACAGATGGAATTACTGATAAAGTTAGATCCCAGGAATGACATCAGTTTCTGGGATGGTTCCCCGATGTCATTCCTCCACGAGATACCCATTTAACGCATGAGTTCTTCTGGGGCAAACTGCAACAGGTGAAACGCAAGGTGGTCATCCATGATTTGGAATTACCCCTGGATAACAAAGTATATATACATTGATTACTGTTGGTTTGATAATGTTTCCCCCTCAACTGTGTCTCTATATACTTCTAATAAAAAAAAAAGGTAGATCCCAGGACACCATGCAAGAGGCATGTTGCAACAGCATGCAACAGCAGAGACCTTGTCAGTCCTGAGCACCTCTGGCCAGGGGCATCAACCCTAGGGAGGAGGAATGTGTGGTTAGCACCTGAATTACACCTTAGTTATGTCTACTTGTTATTGCTAATGTATGTGTGTGCAAATATCTATTCTGCCTTTAGAATTGTTTTCTCCTGCTGCTGTCTTCTGTAGAGGAAGATTCAATAGGGGCATCCCAAGTGACAGGCACGTGCTAGGCCCAGCCATACGCTGAGGCAGTTGGTCATTCTAACCACCCTGCCACGCAGGTACCGTCTGTGTCTGTGTTTCCACCACAGAGATGAGCACGTGGAGGCGGAGAGCAGTTCAGCCACTCGAGTGCTGAGTGGCAGACCTGGGGATTGGACCCAGGCAGTCTAGCTGCAGAACCTGTGTTGGTAATTCTCATGTGTCCCCTCTGCTTGTCAAAGCTACGAATGAACTTTGTGGGTTCATTCTGTTTTGGAGGATTATTTTCTTCTAACTTAATCTTGTTGATTTGAAGGAGCACGGAATCAGAAAACCCATTAATTCTCTAGTGCAGCTGCACCCAACAAGCATTTGCAGTGCCCACTATTAAAAATCTTTCATTGAAAGTCGTTAGATTGAGATGACTCCAGCATTCTAAGTCCTTGGGTAAATAAACTAACAAGCCCCGGTAAAAGCAGACAGAAGCCAGAGACTTCACCAATCAGAAACCATCTACTGGCCACTCCAGGCAGAGATGTATTATTCGACACGATTCTGTGAACACCTTAGAAAGGCTCCTGATCCCCCTCGATGGCATGGGGTGCTGGACCTCTAAAAACCAGTTACTGCCCAGTCCATGAATCACTGCCTGCTCAAATACACTCTTTGAAATTTCAATGTGCCTCAGTTTATCTTTGAACAGTTCTGTTGTCAGAAGTAAGGGTCCACAGGAGACCTCAGTGGCCCCAGGGACACTGAGTAATGAGGCACAGACCGAGCTGTTCTCTCATTTGTAATTGGAGGTCAGAGGTGAGTTTAAGCATCTTGCATGACTTGCATTTTTGAACGCTCTGAGTCTATTTATTTATGTAGTGATCCTGGGAATTGAATCCAGGGTCTTGTGCATGCCAGGCAAACCACCGAGCTACATCCCCAGCCCTCTCTGAGTTTTACTGGAGCATTTTAAATCCAAACTAGGTCCGGTAGTTAGACTGACTTTGTCATCGGGTTGGGTCTGGTAGAAACTGCATGGGTCAACTGAGAGGCATCAGGCAGGAAAGATTTGGGAAAAACAAGGAATCATGGGTGCATCTGAAGCCAAGGAGTTAAGAAAGTTCCATCTGGGATTCTAGTAAATTCTTTCTTTCTTTCTTTATTTTTTTTCATACTGCAGATTGAGCCTGGTGGCACTGAACCACTGAGCCACATCTACAGACAGCCCTTTTATTTTTTATTTTGAGACAGGGTCTCTCTAAATTATTCAGAGCCTTACTAAGTTGCTGAGACTGGCTTTGAACTTGTTATCCTCCTGCCTCATCCTCCCGAGTTGCTGGGATTACAGGTGTGCACCACCACACCTGGGGACTCCAGCAAATTCTGTGGATAAAAGTTATTGACCTAAAACTTGTGTTTATCTAGAGAAAGGTGTGAAATTTACCAATGATGATTTAGTGGTAGAGTAGCCATAGTGGGGATGTTATTTGTCTCCAGGTTGCATTGGGGAAAAAAAGGATCTGAGAGCCTCAGACACAATGGGGTGCACTGTTCGCCTCTCTGTGGGAAGCTAAGCAGCTACTTGATGAAACATGGTATGTCCATGGACTTCATTCCAGCTGCTCCTTCTCACTGTCCTCTTCTTCCTAATTACTCTGAATCTACTATTACTTTTCTCTCATTCACCTTTCCACTCAAAAAGTGAACATGAAGTTAGACAAATGTCTTATAAGAGCTAGACTCTGACCAACCAGGTTGCCTCCGTTCATCTCCTTTTTACCCTGGTCAAAAGCTGAGCTAGAGGAATAGTCAAGGGTTCTCTGAACCAAAAGGGGGAAAAACAAACACACACACAAACAAGCCAGCCAACCTAGAAAGTCGGTGAATTTGGGAATCTCATTGAACATTTGAGTGTACAATGTAGGACTTTTCTATTTTTATTTTTATTTTTATTTTTTGCTGTGCTAGGAGCTGAACCAGGGCCTGGTGCATGCTAGGCAGGAGCTGCGCCCCCAACCTAGACTTCCTGATCTTTATCAATTTAGTCATATGACGTTGGGACCTGGTAAGTCCCTCAGGAATCCCTGCAGCAGAATAGAGAATACCTGAAAAGTACAATAAGGGTTCTCTGTCTCAGGTATTTTGAATCTTTTGAAATCTATTCCTAAGGTATTTCCCTGCAAAACAGATTGATCTGTTATGGGATCTTGTAAACAAAAGGACTAACTGGTCTCAAACCATGCAACAACTAGATTGGAGGTCTTGTTCACAAGCACTCTATTTCCCATTGAAAAGTTAGGTGTAGAAAATGCCTGTCTCCTGGATGTGGTGGCCCATGTCTCTAATCCCAGTGACCTGGGAGGCTGAGATGGGAGGATTGCCAGTTCAAGGCTCGTCTCAGCAACTTAGCAAGACTTTCAGCAACTGATCAAGACCCTATCTCAAAAAAACCTTGCCAACTTTATTATTTAACAGGCTTCTCCTTAAACTCAGCATTCTAGTTAAAAGTCATGAACTAGACTGGGAAACTACTGAACCAGTTCCCTATGTTAGCTCAGCTGAGCATTCTGAACATTTCTCTTAGAACAAGAGGAAGATCAAAAGGCCAACGAACACATGTTGTTATACCTATGATGGCTGAAAGGACCAAGAGGACCTCCTCATTTAGATTAATCTAACACCAAGAGCCCCAGTCTAAAAACCTTGTGTCCTGAGATTTTTCCCCCACTGTGAATAGCCAGGTGTTGAAAGAGAAGTCGGTTTCTTCTGCAGAAGCTGTCAGTCGGGCCCACCTCCTTTAGCTCAGACTCTTTCTCCACTGGGAAAGTTTTCTAGGACTTGACTCCCAGGATGGTCCGCATTGATGGGGCTCTGGTGAACTGCTTCTCGTAACACCTTTAAATAAATGAGCAGGGGACTAAAGGAATCATGGGGAATCTTGTGCAGTATCGGTAGATACCTGAGCCATCTTATCTGCTTAAACCTGACCCTCACATGTCCACCAAAAGAATGTTTCTGTGATGGGGGATTCACATCAAGTCCAAAGGCCCCCACAAGTGACCAATAGACACTTGGACCATTTTAAGAAAAACAAGTCTTATTAAGTAATACTGCCCTGGTGAATCACCCAGGCTCAGACTTGCTCTCTAAATAATGAGTTCACATAAAATTCTCCTTGGAAGGAAGAGTATCTGAGAACTTCCTGATCCCCCCAAACCTGAACAACTCTTTCCCCTGCAGGCTGATGTTCATCGTTCATAGCTCGAGCCCCCCAATCTTGCTGAAGTATCTGAGTATTTTTTTTAACTTCTTCCTCAACTATTAGGGAAAATTAATGTGCTGAAACTTATCAAAATCTGAGTGGACCATTCTAAGTGGTTTCCTGATTTGCCTCCATACCCGTTAAAGCCAGTGGCTCTCCAGGGCCTCTTTACCAGATGTGGTGGACTTGATATTCCTGCTCCTGATCTTGTAACATTCCAATCCTACTTTTCAAAAAAGCCCAATGGATGAGGCTGGAGATTAGCTCAAACACTTCAGGCAGTAAATACCTTGATAATACCAGGATTTCTAGTAGTTCCAAATGCTAATGCCTTCTTTTCTAATGTACACACAGATTCAAAATGGTTCATAGGGGTCGATCTTTGCTTAGCTGTCTGTAGTATTCCAGTGGATTAAGAAAGTTAATATTGGGGCTGGAGTGGCATGCATGAGGATGCGGGTTAAAACCCCAGCACCACATATACAACAAAGTGTCAGAGAAATGAAAGCCAAATGAAAACTAAATAAAAAAAATCGATTCTTTCTAAAAAAAAAAAAAAAAGTCAATACAGACTTGCTTTTTATTTGGAAAAATCCAGAATGTACTTAAACTATTATGCTGCAGGGGTTAACCAAGGCCCTGTCTTATTTTTCTCAGATGTACCAGGACTTGGAAAGCTTACAGTGTCCTAAGAATTTTGCTCTTATTCAATATGCAGATGACATACTGCCATGTTCTTCTTCTAAGGAAGATTGAGAAATACATTTGATTTACTTCTGACAAAGTTAGTTTGCAAAGGCCATCGGACCTTCATAGAAAAATCTCCAATTTTCAGAGAAGAGATTCCATTATTTGGAATATATTCTGACTGCAGAAGGAATTTCTCTCTCATTTGAGAGAATAAAAAGCATTCCAAATTTCTCTAGACCTGGACTAAAAGACAATTGAAAGGACTCCTTGGGTTTGCAGGATCTTGTAGGTCTTGGGACCTAAATTTATCCTTGCTGATGGTATCTTTTTTGAATGAATTTACAAATACACACATAAACACAACCTTTGTCCCAAAGCCTTTATTCTGGAAGCATAATCACAAAGAGGCGTTCAGTCGGCTAAAACTGGCTCTACAACAACCTCCAGCCCCAGGATTCCCAAATTATACCAACCTTTCACCTTGTTCATTCATGACTGTGACAACCAGGGTTTATGAGTTCTTATGCAGGAACTCCTAAATGTAGGCCCATTCCTTATTTTAGCTTTCATTGGATCCAGAGGCTAGAACATATCCAGATTTTCAAAAAGCAATAGCAGCAGTGGCCAAATTGGTACAAATCTCATCTGCACCAGTGTTAGGAAAGGAGCTGTAGTTACAGGTCCTCAAGGCTGCTCAAAGTTGAATTCTGACCAGAGCCAAAGTTTTTTAGCAGACAGACCAACATCTTACAAAATCCTCTTCCTGTTACCCTCTAATCTCTACCTCAGATATCGAAATGTACGTGACCCTACAGCCTTGTACCCCCTGCCTGACAAGGGTGAGCACCAACTGTAAAAATGTGCATCATGGATACTTGACCCCTCCCTCGGATGCTAATGATGCCCCCTTAGCCTATCCTGAGCTGAGACTGATCTTATGCTGAAAGTGCAGAAGAAATCTCCTTGTCTGCTTCATCTTTGATTTATGTGACTTGAGCTTGTTTGGTTTGAGGGGACTTTCCAAGGCGCATCCTCCAGTCTCTTGACATCACCTTCCTGATCCTCAATACCATAATCTCTCTTGTGTTCTGCTTACTCTCAGGGATCTTAGCTGCAACCACCCGTGATATACCAGATGTTCTCACCACAATTAGAGCTACAGAAATGAGCCATTCTTCAATGAGCCTAATGCTGTGACTCGATGAGTCCACATTCACACAAAGATATCCCAGCCATGACGGTGACAAGGACAGGTACCAGGACCTACTTTTGGTCAATCTCTCATAAATAAGAGACTGACCAGAAGGAGAAATTTTTTATTAGTGCATGATAATTTTACATAATGATGGGATTAGTTGTCACATATTCGTAGATGCACACAATTCAGCAATACCATTTGTTCAACATTCCCCCCCTCCACATCCCTCTTCGTCCCTCCTCCCATCCCCTTATCCCTTGCCTTTCTTCTGGGTCCTATATTGTTCCTAAAAAACCCAAATACAGTGACATAATTCTTATACCTATGAAGAACATATATATATATATGTACATATATATATATATATATATGTCTATAGTATACACAGTGACATTTGTAACTGCTTGGAATGTACCTTGCTTTATCTTAGTTCCAACATTTCCCCTTCTCCTCCCTTCCTATCATCCGTTGTTATTCTTCAAAATATTTGACAATGGGATTAAACATTTATGTTTTTGTACAAGTATGCAGCATAGCTTGTTCAAATATCTTATGAAGTATTCAGAAGAAGAATTCTTTAAAACATTTTCTATTCTAACAAGGAAGTTTCCCTTTGGGAGTTGATACCTATGGCTTCTGATAGCTTGGGCAAGATTCACTGAGAGTCTGACAGCCTCTTTCAAGATGGATGGTGGTCAAGAGCAAAGATTGACATCATCCCCAGCTCTCAGGAGCACACCTTGACTTTGGTGGACAGTGGCTTTGGCATGACCAAGGCAGATCTCAACAATAATTTGGGAACTGTTCCCAAGTCCTGTACTAAAGCTTTTATGAAGGGCCTGCTGGCTAGGGCTGATTTCCCATGATTGGGCATTGGTGTTGGCTTTTATTCTGCATCTCTGGTGACAGAGAAAGTGATTGTGACCACAAGGCACATCGGTGAGGACCTGAATGCCTGAGAATTTTCTGCTGGGCTTCCTTTTCTATACGTGTTGACCATGCTGAGCCCATGGCTGGGGTACCAAAGTGATCCTCCCATCTTAAAGAAGTCCAGACAGAGCACACAGAGAAGTGAGTCAAAGAAATGGGGGAGAAGCACTCACAGTTGCAAGTCTCTTCCATTGCCCTTAAGCTGGAGAAGGGACAAGAGAAGGAAATCAGTGACCAGAAAGCAGAGGAAGAGATAAAGGGTATGACAAGGAGAAGCCTAAGACTAAAGATACCAGCTCAGATGAGGAGGATTACAGCAGTAAGGAGAAGAGATGGAAAAGCAAGAGGACTCATGAGAAGTATATTAATCAGGAAGAGCTAGAAAAGGCCAAGTCCACGTCCACCAGAAACCCGGATGACATCACCCTGGAGGAGAACCGAGAATTCTACCAGAACCTCAGTAACGACTGGGGAGAGCACTTGATAGTCAGGCACTCTGTGGAAGGTCAGTTGGTGTTCAGAGCATTGCTGCTCATCCCTGCTCAGGCTCCCTTTGACCTCCTGGAGAACAAAAGAGAAGAAGCAACATCACCCACTTCATCCCTTGCCTGTTCACCACGGAGAGCTATGGGGAGTTGGTGGGAACGTGTCTCAACTTTTTCAGTGGTGGAATTGACTCTGACGACCCGCTGCTGAACATCTCTGAAGAAATGCTCCAGCAGAGCAAAATCTTGAAAGACATTTGCAAAAACATTGTTTAAGAGTGCCTTGAGCTCTTCTCTGAGCTGCAGAAGACAAGAACTACAAGAAATTCCATGAGGCAGTCTAGAGCTTGGAGTCCACGAGGACTCAACTACCTGGCTACACCTTTCTGAATTGCCACGCTGCATGCAGAAGTTCAAGGAGTTTGGTGGGAAGAGTCTGGTCTCTGTTACCAAGGAAGTTCTGAGGATGAGAAAGAGAAGGTGGAGGAGATGTGATGGAGATTTGAGAACCTCTGTAAGCTTATAAAAAGTGTTGGCTAAGAAGGTTGAGAAGGTAGTGATTTCCAGTAAATTTCTGTCTTCACCCTGCCGCACCCATGCTCAACAGCCAAGATGGAGTGAATCGTGATAGCCCAGGCATTTTGAGCCAGCTCTACAGTTAACCACCCCATTGTGGAGATGCTGGAGCAGAAGGCTGGAAAATGACAGCTGGAAAGGACCTGGGGATGCTGCTCTTCTCTGGAGGAGCCCAGGCCCACTCCAGCGGCATCTACCCCCATGATCAAGTTAAGGCCAGGCACTGGTGCACAGGAAGTGATGGGCAGAGTGTTCTGGTGCTGGTGCTGCTGTGGCCAGAGACCCCACCCCCCAGCTCAAGGGTGATGAGGGAGCATCTCACGCAGAAGATGTAGGTTAGGAGTTCCCTCTTGGGAACCCTGCCCTTCTGTAGAGTGTCCCTAGGGTTCCACATCAGCCTGGAGGAGTCCTTTCCTCCTTTGCCCCCATCTCCCTCTGCTGATGTCCAGTGGTTTCTTTCTTTCCTTTCATGTATCTAAGGCAGGAAATCCCTTCCCTCCCTAATTTGACCACTGTGTTGAATCTTGGTGCAGTATATTTTTTATTTATCTTTTTCTGAAATTAAAGTATGAAAAAAATAAAGAAGATGCAAGGTTTTGCTATTTTGGGTTTTGAGACATGTCTTAAAACTTGCACCTGCCCAGGCTGGCCTGGGCTCAAAGCAGTCCTGCCTCAGCCACCCTAATACCTGGGACTACAGGTGCAGGCCACTACGCTCCTTAAGATGCAGTTGTATACTTTCAGGTTCTTTTTATTTTTTGCTTTGCTTTGTTTTGTTTTGCAGTTCTGGGTTTTGAACCCAGGGCTTTGTGCCTGCTAGGCAAGTGCTTTACCACTGAACTACACCCTCACTCCACTGTTTTATGTATTTCTTTTTTAAAATGACCTTTTTTTTTTTAAGACAGAGGGACAGTGAGAAAGAGAGAGAGAGAGAGAGAGAGAGAGAGAGAGAGAAGTAATTTTATTTAGTTTTTCATGTGGCTTCCATTACTCCAACACTTTGTTGTGTATGTAGTTCTGGGGTTCAAACCCATGTCCTTATGCATGCCAGGCAAGCTTGTAACCGCTTAGCCATTGCTCCATGCCCAGTTTTATATATTTCTTTTCTTTCCTTCTTTCTTTCTTTCTTTCTTAAGAGACGGGGGCGGGGGGAGAGAATCAATTTTATTTAGTTTTTTGGCTTTCATTGCTCTGACATTCTGTTGTGTATGTGGTGCTGGGATTTGAACCTGCATCTTTGTGCATGCCAGGCAAGCATTCTAACTGCTGAGCCACCATTCCAGCCCCAGTTGTTTATATTTCTAAAAAAGGAATATAAATAAATTCTTATAAAAAATACCTATACTCATACCTATAAGCATATCCATGCCAGTGCCCATATCCACACCCACAGCCATATCCATACCCACAGCTATACCTACACTCATTTCCATATCCATTATCCATACCCATATCTGGACTCATCCACATCTGTACCTATATCTGTATCTGTATATGTATCAGAAATTGGCTTGGTCTTCATGAAGCTTCCTCCCTCTTCTTGGGCACAATGTATTTTCCAGTCCCTCAGAAGTTATCTGCAGCCATGAACACAGGCTGATCACCTATAAGCTTAGCTCTCCAGAGCTCTTGTTCATCCTTGGATAGCAGACGCTAGGGTGCCAAGTAGGACCCTAAGCCCAGGGCACTAGAGAGCCATTTCAAAGCCTGAGGCTGGCTGGGTTCTTGGACTGCCCCTCCCGCCCTCTCTATCCCTCAAGGCTGGACAGAGGCTTGGGACAGAAATAAAGTTTCCCTCGTTATGTCACCAAGATTTCGAATCAATTCATTATTTTAGTTAGACTATCCTAACCACTAAACAATGAACAAGAACACTGCAAAATACTAACAATATTTATCTGGATTGTAGGATTTCAAATGGCTCTTTTATTTCTCTTCTAGTTTATCATATTTTCTAAATGTATAATAAATTAGGGTTAGTTTTTCTAGCAAGAAAAACTCCAGTTATTTTGTTATTTAAAGTGTTTATTTTTTTTAACCAAAATGTTCTCTTTTCCTCATCTGATTGTGCTTGTTCTCAAAGATATAACTTAAAGTTCAAGGGAAATTCAGTATTTCATCCTTATATCAGTATTATCCCCAACTGCGGTGGACCCAAATTAACCCCTTGTTGGAGTCCAGGGTGACCGCCATGGGCTCACCTGGAGGCTGTGCTTTCTTGCCTGGTTCTGAAATAACTTGCAGAAACCTAGTGAGATGTCCTGGTTATTATGGTGACTTAAAAATGCTTGGATTGGTGTGATCTGGAGAACAGTTTATATGTTTGATCAATCTCAGTTTCCAACAGTCGCTAGATAAGCCAGCAGGGAATTTCCTATTTCTGTGGTTGAATTCAATTGTTAGTTCATGCTCTGTGACTCCTGAGCTAGTTATGCAAGCCTCTAGATTCTCCTCTGCTCCCTTTTTCTTCTTGATTATACAATCTCTGCTGGAGTTGAGACAAGGTGGAAATGTTCCAAAAATGATGATTTTTTAAGGAAACTTTTTGTTATTGATTCAGTCTTGGGCTTTGAGATAAAGTGGAATACATTGATTAAAGCGAAGATTTTTAATAATCCACGGATTTCTTTCATTTCTATTATCCCTGACTTTTCATTTAAGTCGTGAACATTTTCCTCATTTGAAACATGAGAAATTCAATGAGTAAGTCAGGTTAAAGAGAAGCATTCTGATTGAGATGGAACACAGCCTTGAGCCCTGTGGGCACCATCTGGCTCTGTGTTTCTTCCTCTCAAAATCCCAGGGCTGAATGGAACACAGATTTTATCTATTTATTTATTTATCCGGCATAGTCTTACCTATTAGAGGGAATTATGGTTACATATCCATGCATACATGGATATTGACATAGTGAGATAGTAAGTTAAGGCTGATCCTAGACCAGGAACTACCCACCCCCTTCATTCTTTCCTCGAACTCATGTCTCCTCTGTAATCCCACCATACTACAGTTTGAAATGAACATATACATATATAATTGTTGACATTTCTGAGTTTCTCTGCCTGCCCATGTATAGCTAGGCTTCTAAAGGGAGTTGAGTATTCCCTGTTGTATTGATAGCTCCCCTTCTCCCTCCTTTCCCTCCCTGCCTCCCTCCCTTCTCCCCACCCTACATTCCTAGCTATGGTTCCCCCAGCTTATGTCATTTTCAACTATGGTGAGTGTATTACTTAAACTCAGCTGACTATCATCCTGTTATAGGTTTTACACTAGCTTCCACATATGAGATAAAACATTTGGCCCTTATGTCTCTGAGTTTGGGGTATTTCACTCAGCATATTTTTTTTCCCATTTCCATCCATTTGCCTGCAAAAGACATGATATTGTTTTAATAGTGGAGTAGAACTCCATTGTATATATATACCACAATTTATGAATCCATTCATCCAGCGAGGGGCTTCTATGTTGGGTCCATATTTTAGCTATTGTAAATTGAGCTGCTATAAACATTGGTGTAGCTGTATCTCTAAAAAGCTGATTCTAGCTCTTTTGGGAAAATACCCAGGAGTGGGATAGCTGGGTCATAAAGCAGTTCCATCCCTAGTTTTTTGAGGAGTCTCCACGCTGCTTTCCAGAGTGGCTATACAAGTTTGCAGTCCCTCCAGAAGAGTGTTAGGGAACACAGGTTTGAAAACATGCCAGGGAAGATTGAAGATTGACTTGGCTTCCTTGAATACATAAGGGGGAAAATGAATAGTAGCAAAATAGAGACCAGAGGAAACCTGGTTTCCCTGTAGTCTGAAGGCTGTGGTGGAGAGGGCACGGCTGTCTAGATGGGTTTTGTCCTTGCGGATCCTTTGGGATGAGTAGGAGAAATGGGCTTGCTGACCTTCCCCGCGGTGCAGAGGAGGAGTGTAGAGTTGCCTGCACACCTTCCACGGACTCACGCTGAGGCTGGGAATAAATTCAGCATTCATCCTGGTGAGTCACTGCAGTGGCGGAGCCGTCTAGACAAAAGGCACCAAAGACAGCATGGGTCCCTGGAAACCTTGCTGCAAATGTCAGGCAGAAAATTGTATCTGATCCAAAATGGTGGCAATAAGGGCATTTGGAAGGAATGCAGAAAAATTCCATCACCAGCTGTGGCTTGCTATTGTCTGCTAGCCCCCTTGTCAGTTTGAACCTTGAGGACCCACAGAGACACTGGTGGGAAGGGACTATGGTTTTCTTGAGCTTCCCTCCTGCTGCTTCTGTGTACAGAGTGACAGGAGATTGCACTGTGTGTGGGGACTTCAAGCTCGTTTGGGGTCACACTACAGGGACTTAACAGAATATAAGGACAATTCCCAGGGAGAGAGAGCAACTGAACAAGGACAGAACCAGACAGGAGCCTTCTGCATGGTCCTGCAGCTGGAGGCTGAGGGGGAAGGTAGTGACAGGGACGGAGGCAGTGATGTAAGACCAGGGACGTCAGTGGGCACCAGCTGATAGCTGTACAAACATCCCCTCTTAACTGACTGCTTGGTAGCTCTTAGCTGCCACTTTGGGAGGAAGTGGTGATGAGTGCCGCTAGGTTTGAGGTTGAGATGATGGTGACGCAGGCAAGGTGACCAAAACTGTCTACAAAGTACCACATTAAATGTCTGCATCTGGCATAAAATTGTGCAACTGGAAATGAAGCTTAATTGCAAGAAATAACGTCACAGTTTTACACATCTGAGTGGTGTGAAAGGTCACTTCTGGGAAATATCAGATCCATTAACGATGAACTATTAGATTCAGCCAAGTGAAGGAATCACCTTGAAAAGCCCAAAACAGTGAGGTGAGAGGAGAGCTGATCGGGGAGAAGGAAAATAAGAACGAATTTCCACATTATCCCTAGCAAGACTGGGTGACTTTGAGGATGTGGATTACTGTGAGCTCCTGGCCAGGGAACAAAGCTGCCTTAGTGTCTGTCCTCACTGGAATTCCATAGTCTGCACAGGTTCTAGAGTTGGGGATGTGACTTATTTACATGGTCCTGGGTTCAATCTCAGCACCCCCACTCCCCTCCAAAGAAAAAGATGTAAGGAAAATTTGTACAGTTCTGGCATCTTCCTTGAGTAATGTTCAAATCTAAGCTTGGCTCAACAACAGGTTTCCCAGATCTATGCTTTCTAGGTGCTATCATAGAGTGAAGGGGGTTTGGGGGACATTGGGAGGGAGGGTGGAGGCTCTGGAGCAGTCCACCATGGGGGTGGGAGAGGGAGGGCCAGGCTTGGGCTCAACCAGCCAAGAGGGACCTCAGGATGCTCATTTAACTGTCTGCCTCCTATCTGAAAAATGAGGATCATGATAATGAACTCTTGGGGCCGTATTGAGGATCAAATTAAACTAAACAAGATAATGAAAGGGAATTGCTTAGTTCACAGTTCTACGGCTCATAGTTGGTTACTAGTTTTAAAATGAAATATTTCTTCTAGGCAGATAGAAGCACAGATAGACTGTCAGTGATCTGTTCCCTAAACTGCCTTTGAAAAATTTGGTGCAGGGCTCTGTCCCCTTCCCCGACTCTGGGGGAAGTCTGCTCTTTTCCCTATGCTTTACTTTCTATGCTTTGTATAATAAAATTTGTCTGCTACGCTTGAAAAAAACAAACAAAAAAAGGAAAAATTTGGTGCATTATAATTATACACAATCATGGGCTTCATTGCTATGTATTCTTAAAAACTCGTAACATGATTTAATCAGTTCTGTCTCGCTGTGAGCTGTTGTTTGTGGTATACGGTTGACCCTCCGTGTCCATGGTTTCCATGACCATGAATTCAATCAACTGTGGATTGACAAACTTTTTAAAAAATTGTGCCTTTACTGGACATGCACATATTTTTTTCAGTCATTATTCCCTAAACAATACAATCTAACAACTATTTACATGTATTTGCATTGCAATAGTGTATGTAATCAAGATGATTTAAAGCACACCGGAGGATGTGTGTAGGTTACATGCAAAGGCTATGCCATTTTACACAAGGGACTTCAGCACTTGCAGATTTTGCTATCTGAGGGTCAGGTGTAGTGTCTGCGGGTATCGAGGGACAACCGTATCTTGCGCAACGGTTCCTGGTCACCATGCATAATGTGAAAGTCCCTTCCCTAAAATGGAAGCTGTTCTGGAATCACCCAGGGGCTGCCAGCCACCCTGGCTCTCCTCTTTCTTTGCCATCCTTTCACATTCCACACCTACCCTCCTTACTCAGGTGGGATTTCTTTTCTGTCCATGCATCTCTTGGCACTGTTTTCAAGGGGGCTCCTTCTTTGTATTCACCTGTTCCTGGAGGGTAGAGTGTCCAGCCCACCACACATGGAGCACAGAGACCATGCTGTCCCATCCTGGCTGATGCTGGATGACTTGGCCCCACATGTAACTTTTTCTCCCCATTCTCCTCCTCCTCTTCTTCTTTGATACTGGAGATTGAATCCAGGGCCATACCACCATTGACCTCCATGCCTAGCCCTTTTGTGTCACTTTGTAAATTTTGGGACAGGGTCTTGCTGAGTAGCTGAGGCTGGCCTGGAACTTGTGATCCTTCTGCCTTAGCCTCCTGAATCCCTGGAGTTACAGGCATGTCCCCCTGCGCTGGCTATCCCTGAATTTCAATAACGTGGTTGATTGGGCCTGGGCGAAAGCCCAGGCTCTGTGGTGTGGCAGGGTAATCACCAGAACACATTGCCTGAGACAGGACAGGCACCACTTGGCTTAGCTCTCTGCTGCTTCTTATGCCTCTTTGTTGAGCCTTGGACTCTCTAGCATGGTTGGGCAGGAAGCAGAATCACTACTGTCCAGTTTCTGGTAGGAAGCGGATGACTTTCAGCAGGTCCTTTGATCTTCTACTGTGATCTGGGTTTCTGGATAAGGGTGATCCTGTCAGTCACCCATAAGAGCTAGATAGTCTCAAATGAGATAAAAATCTTTCCAGAGAAAACAATTGCTTTGTATTTATGATCTTGGGTTATAATCATCCTGTGTTTTAATCTTTATTGCTTTTTCTTTATTCATATTCTTGTGAAGAATTTTAATACTTACAGGTATTTTCTAACCACCCCCCACTCCTAGGATCTTTTTTTTTTATGAAGAACCAATCTCAGCTATTTATTCCATACTGTCACCTAAAAATTCCATAACTTACAAGAACCAATATATAAATCTTGGTCTACCAGAATGCCTGTACCTTCAGAAATGATTCTTGAGTATTTTGCTGCTACAGGAAGTAATCCATTCTATTTGTAAGCAGATTTAAAAATGCAGGTTTTAGCAGTTGCCTGATGCTCGCTTAGTTCATGCAACACTGAAGCTTAGTAGTGAAAATAAGATGGAAGGAAATTAACTCTATTTACTCCTTGCATTACCTGATGTTCAGCAATGAAAGCTGACTGTTGACTTTATCTCCAAAGAATGTCCCTTCCTCTTTCTGAAACACTGATGTAATTTGTGATTTATTGCTTGTAGAAAAAGGAAACAAAAAGACAGGTAGTAGGGAAGACTAAAATACCTGCATAAAATCTAGAAGATATAATTGTTTCTATTCCTAAAAAGAACATATGTCCTAAATTAATCTGAAATGAATCATAGGAACATAACATCTCTCAGTATAATGTTTGAAGGTCTCTAGGCGGACCACCTTCTCAGCCCTCATTATATGTTCAATTGTTCAGCCTATTCCTGAAAGTTTCTTTAAAGATGAGTGAAGAGTGGGGCTTGGTGGCACACACCTGTAATCCTAGTGGGTTTGGAGGCTGAGACTGGAGGATTCCAAGTTCAAGGCCAGCCTCAAAAACTTAGGCCCTAAGCAACTTAGTGAGACTCCATCTTAAAATAAAAAATTAAAAAGGGCTGGGGATGGGGCTCAGTGGTTAAGAACCCATAGGTTCAAGTCTAGGTATCAATAATAATAAAAAAAAAAGTTGGTGAGAAAGTATTATATTGAAAATATAAAAGGGACACCAATATCTTCCATTTTTCAAAATTAATATCAGTCTAAATTTGGTCTCTGCTGTTCTTGAGTGAGCACGGCATGCTAGGGTTGAAGTTCAACATTTAGGTTTATATAACTGTATCATTGGTGAGCTTACAGATTATTTAAGAGAATCTTCTCTCCTTCTAGCTGTGGAAGGCTCCACAGTGTGTGCTGTGGACATGGGTGGTTCCCCCTGCGGCCCCCACGCCTGGGTTCTCATGGGATGTGCAGCTGAAGGGGTCAAGCGTGCAGAGAGGCCTTTGCATGGGAGGGCAAAAGTTGCCATAGTGTGTCCCCTGGGAAGGTGCCGGCGGTTCTCAGAACTGAGGCTGGTCAGTGGTGACCACACTGGTCCTGTCCACCAGCAAGTTCAGGATTATGGCTTCTTAACATTATTTAATAATTTCATTTAATAATCACAACTTTCAGTTTTGTTATTTCCAGTACTTATAATCTGTCATTATATACATTTTTTTAAAGAGAGAGGGGATAGTGAAAGAGAGAGAGAAAGAGAGAAACAGCTGTATTTAGTTCTTCATCTCGTTTTCATTGCTCCAATAATTAGTTGTGTACGTGGTGCTGGGGTTTGAACTCAGGTCCTCATGCATGCCAGGCAAGCGCCGAAACTGCTGAGCCACCGCTCCAGCCCTCACTATATACATTTAAAAGATGATTTTGAGGAAGTATTTTAAACATATCGTATACTCTAATTCTGCATAACATTCTAATTTTATTTATTTATTTAGGTACTTGGGATTGAACCCAGAGGCGCTTTACCACGGAGCTGCATCCCTAGATGGTTTTTAATTTTTTGTTTCGAGACAGTTACTGAGGCCGGCTTGAACTCATGATCCTCCTGCCGCAAGCTCCCGAGTTTCTAGGGTTTCAGGAATGCACCACTGCGCCCGGCTTAATATTGTGCTTTTAAAGGCCACTGAGGTGTCGATGTTTGCGGGGATTCAGTGGCTTTTCTTTGGGCAGTCAGACAGACTTGTATTCACGGCCAGACTGCTGCTGACTAATTCCAGTCAGCTTTGGTGTGCAGTTTAACTTCTTTCAGCCTGAAGTCCCTTCCCTAACCAGGTCAACGCGACTCACATGTGGGAACTCAATAAAATAATGGGGATAACTGGGCATGGTGGTCACACCTACAATCTCAGCAACCTGGGAGACTGAAGTAGGAGAATCTCAATTTCAAGCCTAGCTTGGGCAACTTAGTGAGACCCTGTCTCAAAATAAAAGTGAAAAGGGCTGGGGATGTAGCTCAACAGTAGCGGTGCCGTCAAAAATTAAATCAAAATGGATCAAAGACCTGGATATTAAGCCTACAACTCTAAATTTATTAGAAAAAGAAGTAGGGGAAACACTACACCTTATAGGAGTCGGCCGCTTCTTCCTTAATAGAACTCCTATGGCGCATGCTGTAAAATCAAAATTAAATGAATGGGATGCAATTAAACTAAAAAGCTTCTGCACAGCTAA
>PVKS010027269.1:0-27661 GCA_004027875.1 Aplodontia rufa | reverse complement strand
CCCCACATATTCGTAAGAGAAACCACATCTGCCCAGTTTTCCTTTGCCTGGATAGAAACTATCAGATTGTCACATTTCTTTTGGGTTTAACCATCACGAGATTGTTTACCTTGATTTCTCCTTTCTTGCCCTCATATGGAGATCTGTATAGACAGCCGTCATGGAGAAACCGTTTTCCTGCCATTCTTCATGGGTCAGTTGCCAGGAAAATCTCAAAGCAGAAGGAAAACGGGAGCTGTGCGATCCAGCGAGCTGATTACAACTTGAAAGATGGCTACTTGTGTTCCTAGGAGCCGCTTCAGCATCCCTCTAATCTTCCTTGCCTCTCCCGGAGCTCGTGGAGAACTTCCACAGTCTTTCCCACAATTGCACAGGCCTCTTGGGGACTCCCCGCATTCAAAGCCAAAACCCAAGGGGCACCCCCCACAGCAGTGAACCAACAGGGGCATCTGCTAACCACAGACCTGTCCTTTGGGGCTCCCACTTGGCCTCTGTGCCGGCCATTACGTTCCTAGAGCAAATATTTTTATAACTGCAGGCCCAGAGACTGACCTTTCCCATATCACAGGACATCTTCAAAGAGAAGAGACTGGGGATTTGAATGTTTGAAACTGGTAGAACTGAGGAAGAAGGGGATGTTTGCTTGTTTTCCTTATGTTAAGTCTTCCAGATTGTTTGACTTGGTTTCATAAAAAAATCCCGCTTCATTAGCCTAATGGTGCTTGACCTTTTTGCATGATCTTTCCTGATTATTCTTGGCAGTGGAACTCTTGCTGGTGGAAACACTAGTTCAGGATGGGCCACAGTGTGGGCTTTGACCATTAGCATCAGAATGGTCAGCACTGTGGGAGGTTCTTGGGGTGACCCCAAATTTAGAGACTTCAAAACTTCTGTGTGTGGGGTCCAAGAGTATGATTTTTGAAAACCAGCACCATGAGTGATCCTGAAGTGTCATCACAGCTTGAGACCACTGGCTTTAAATGCCATACTCTAATCTTGGTGATGAGTTTCAGCTTGTGGCTTTGTATTATCAATTTCTATTTGGAGAAATACAATCCATGCATGAGGTAGGAAGTATATAGAGTTGAGGGCTCATACTCCCCCTATGCCCAGCTTAGCACCAACCCAAGAAATATGCTTGATGCCTTGGGTCAACTATAGTTGCAGTCAGGGTAAAACCATGGTTGGCCCCATTTCCATTTGGGGGTCTCTTGTTTGGAAAACGTGGATATGAGGTCAAGTTAAGGGACTGGCATGATCCAAGAATGACAAGAACAAAGTTTCCTTTTAAATAGGACTTTCTAGAACAGGCTAATGGCAGCAGGCATATTGATTGGGTTATGGTTAAGGCCTAGCTTAGTCTTATTTTTTTTAAATGGTAGAATTACTTCTTGTAATTTCTGATACACTTTAAATAAGAAAGTATAGCAGGGATCTCTTCCTCTCTACATTTTCTGTGCTGCCTTTGAATTGAAATTACTCCAAAAAGAAACAGCTTCGGTCACCTTGAGATGGAAAAGGAAATCTATTTGCTCAGCAGATTTTCTTGGTGTTAGTTACAGACCATGATAAGTCACAGTTTAGAGTCTCTGCCAAGTTCTGGTTCTGGGCTTATCAACTGAATCGATATGGGGTTAAGATCACAGAGACCCCGTCCTGGGCAGCTGCTGCAGCCTGACCCGTCCATCTGATTCTGCCGCAGGGATCCTCACGGAGGAAGGGGAAAGTGGCCTCGTTTCACTTCAATCTTTGGCTAATTTTGTATGTTGCCTTTTCCTGCTGGCTGTCAGCTCTGCGGCTGGGCCTCTCGAAGGTTAAGCCTAGAGCTCTCCAAGGAGCGCTTAATCTCTCTGAGCCTGCTTGACAAATGGTACCCCTTTCAGAAGATTTGCACACAGTTCCTTCTAGTAGGGCTTCATTCACTGACTATTATGTACCTGAGATTCACCCTTCTTTGCTGTGTGGATATCTATCTGCGGTTCTTTCCTCTTTACTGTGAAGCAGTGCTCCATGGGAAGGTTGTAATACACTGTGCTGTTTTTCCCTGCATCAGTTGAAGACATTTAGATTGTTTCGTTTTTATTGTTAAATATTTGCCATAAATATATGATGATTTTTGTGTGAACTTCCTTTTCATTGGGGAGCAGGATTCTCTCTACTTTAATAAATAAACATGTGCATACATGCATACGTATTTAAATAATACATAATATACATATTATGGGGTACAGTATAATATTTCAATATTCACGTACCGTACGTAAAGATCAGATCAGGGTAACTGGCATATCCATGACCCCAAACATTCATCAGTTCTTTGTGTTGGGAACATTTGAAACCCTCTCTACTAGTTGTATTGAAATATGTAATTACTGTCACCTACAGTTACTGCACTGTGTGATAGAACATTAGGAGTTATTCCTTCTAACCACCTGTACCCCTGTGCATGTTAAACAACCTTTCTCCATCCCTCCTCCCTTAACCCTTTCAAGGCACCGACCACCTCTGTACTTTATTCTCTGCTCCTTTGAATTCAACTTCTTTTGGCTTCCACACATGACATCATGTAGTATCTGTCTTTCTGTACCTGGCTTATTTCATTTGACACAATACTGTCCAGGCATGTCCACCTTACTGAAAGTTATAAGATTTTGTTTTTCATGGCTGAATAATATTTCATGTGTGTATGAAATGCATTTTCTTTATCCATGCATTTTTCATGGACTCCAAGGTTTCTTCCATACTGTGGCTACTGTGAACAGAGGAGAACATGATTCTTGAAGAGTGTGTGAAGGTAATTTCTTTGAGACTTCCTTGTTGAATGCTTCTTTCACTAATCTGGGTCAAAAGAGGAGGGCTTGAGGAGGACCTGTTGGAGCACCTTTTGGAATCTCTGCAGTTAAATCTCAGTGTAAGAGGTTGGCTGATCTCACCTGCAGGTTCCTTGGTCCTGCTGAGCGGAAGAAGTCTTTCCAACTATGAGGCTTAGCATCTGTGGCTCTAACATTTTTAAAGAAATCCATCAGTTTTGGGTCTGTGCTCAACCCATGGTTTCAATTTTTTCTTCCATTTTAAAAATAATTTTTATCATAGACTTGATTTAAAGATGTAGAATTGAACATCCTATTAGTTTCTTGGGTCAAAAATGAAATGTGTGGCTGAAGCCTAGCTTGGAAAGCCCAAGGCTTGAATTCAAATACTGAACACATACTGTAGAGTCCCAGGCAGGTCACCTCTGTAAGTCACAGTCTTCTCACATTTTTTTTTAAAGATAGAGGGACAGTGAGAAAGAGAGAGAGACATAGAAAGACAGAAGCAATTTTTATTTTAGTTTTTCACATGGCCTTTGTTGCTCAGACACTTCGTTGTGTATGTGGGTGCTGGGGTTTGAACCCATGTACTCGCGCATGGTAGGCAAGCGCCATAACCACCAGGCCATTGCTCCAGCCCAGTCTTCTCACTTTTAATATGAAATTTGCGTGAAATTTCCTAGAAAGACAATTGTGAGAATGCTAACAAGGTGAATGAACCTGGCACAGAGGAAACATGATGTCTGCTAAAACCGTCAAAGTCAGCAGAACACATGCCTGGCATCTGTGCTTTCTGCCTTCCCTTGCTGGGCTGGCTCCCTTCCATGCTATCTGGTGAGCTAAAGACCTCCTCAGTCCTGGAGCCCATCTCTACAGTAGCACTGCATAGCATCTGGGCCACCTGCTTCTGCTCTGCTCTGTGCCAGCCTGGTTCACATCACCTCTTTGAACTTCAGTTTCCCTATCTATCTGTAAAATGTACACGAACGGTCTGTGTTATATCTACTTCCCAGGACATATGGAAGTGATAACATGATGTGTCAACATAAAACATTAGTATTACTATTATCTAATAATTTATATGATTTTCATTTTGTGTGTTATCTTGCTCAGGAATGACATCACTTCCCCCCATCTTCTTTTTTTTTTTTTAAGAGAGAGGGACAGTGAGAGAGAGAGAGAGGGAGAAAGAAAGAGAGATTCAATTTTATTCAGTTTTTCATTTGACTTTCGTTGCTCCAAGACTTCGTTGTATACATGGTGCTGGGGTTTGAACTCATGTTCCTGTGCATGCCAGGCAAGCGCCGTAACTGCTGAGCTACTGCTCCAGCTCCACTTCCCCCCATCTTTAAAAAATACACTAGAGAAAATAAATCCTAAGGTGTGAATTTCTAATTGTGAAATTTCTAGTGCCCTGGCCCTAGGATCGTCAAACCTGTTGAGAATGGAGAAAGCTTACTGGTATCCCTAAGAGGGTGTGAGTTAGGCCGTTGAGTGTTTTGCTTGCACGGCACGCTGTCTCTGAATCACACTCCTGAAAGCTCATTCAGGTCTGTGGGTTGCTTAGAAATTTGTTTTAGAAACAAGGTTTATGTGTCGATTGCACTTCCTCTGTGGTTCTCTTATTGTCTATTTCTGACAATATTTGCATGAGAGCAGATATTTGATTTGAAGAACATCTGTTCTCACTATTCATTTCCCACCTGAGTCAAAGCTCTTCCGCCTGAGCTGAAAGAGCTGCTTTGCTCAGCGATATTGGCGAGGACGTGTTGGCGAGGACGTGAGCGAGCAGCCGGGAGACGGGAGAGGCATGGTGGAGATGGGGAGACTGTTGGGAATACAAACAAGGAGGTTGCTGGGTGTCCAGCCTCGGGAGGAAGGCTGATGACAACAGACACCTTGGGAGATGAGAGTTCTTTGGCCAAATTTTTCATATGAGTGCATTGCTTTTTAAACATTAGAACTTAAAATGATTTAGCTGTTTTGGTTAAAACTCCTTCTCCAATTTGGCACTCTTTGTGCCCTGGAATGAGAGTGTGTGGAATGTATTGAGTGCCTTCTGTGTGCCCAGTTTTATTTTTGGGAGATTTGGGAATAGGGAGGCCAATGCCTGACCATCAGTGCTGAAGTGTGTTGTGCAAGCTTTGGAGCTTGTCACGGGCAAGAGTTTTGTCCTCGTGTGTTTACTGTTCAGCCTCAAGGTCCATGGCTGGAAAGAGCAGGTGATGCAGGAGGGGATTAAGGGAGCATTGTGGCTGAGTTGGTAAGCCAGACAACCTTGCTGGGTGGTGGATTGTGCTTTAGCACAATCAGATTTATATTTCAAAAGATGTCTGGGCTACAGGTATAGAGGAAGCTCCTGCTGTGGCCCAGGCAGGATGCATGAATTCCCCTGTGATCTTCCATCTGCCCCTGCTGCCTTTCATGATTGTTCCATTTGTTCTTTTATTCCTGACTGCTGGGAGGTTAGCTTCCTTGCCTGGCTCTGCTCATGTCTTTAAGGTAGGACTCAGTTCCTTCTCCTCTTTCCCACAGAACTCTTACTACCATGATCAAGCACTATCCCATCTGGTTTTGATCAGGGTCAGGGCTGTAGTTCATCACCCGACGTTCCCAGTGGATTAGCATTTCTTTGAGAGAAGGGACAAAGTCTTCCTCATCTTTATATCCCATAGAAACCAGCTCAAGTAGATTGTAAATTGCTCTATGAATGTCGAGTGACATTTTACAATACAGGTGTCAATAAATAAATTTACTTCAATGAAAGAATGAATGAATGACTATATGATAAATGATTGGGTATAGCTAATGAAGGATTTCTTGTGAGCTGGATCTTGTTAAGATGGCGTAAGATAGATCCTTAAGCTAGAATTGTATGCAAACTGAAATTATCTAGACGTGCATTCCTTGAACTCTATTGAATTGGTGGTATTCATTTTTTGGCCTTTCTGCAGTCTTTTTGGTTTACCTCCTGGATCTAAGGGAAATTCTTGGTGGTTGACATTGTTAGAAAATTTAATATGTTTACATTGGAATTAGACTGGTGGGGTTTTGAAGGACATCTGTTATCTGCTTAGTCTCTGGACTTCTCTGGCATGCAGAATGAAAGAAAGCAGCCGCCTGCCTGATGTCCCTTCAGGGAACTCTGGAGGGGCCCCTGCCTTTTTCCCAAAACAATGACCCTACCTTTTCACCAATGCCTTCATAGATCCAAGGGCATGACCACATTTGTTGGAAAAGGACCCTCTGTGCTTCAAATTTGTTTCCCAAGAAGCTATGAATGACCGTTGAGGATTGTCAATTAGGATTGTCAGTGTCAGGGGTTCGTAAAGACTTTCTATAAAGGGAAGGGCAAGTTGGTAACCATTTTAGGTTGTCTAATCCATATGGTGTCTGTTACCACTACTCAGCATTGCTCTTGTCATGTGAAAGCAGTCCCAGACAATGGGTAAATGAATGCAGGAGGCAGTGTTCCAATAAACCTTTATTTACAAAATCAGGCTATGGGCTGGATTTTCTTGCCTGCAATAATTTGTTGACTTTGGTCTAAATTATTCCTGATAAAAAAGAAAAAAACTCTTATACCTCAGGAATTAACATGACAAGTATTATTTCTGGGTGTACTAAATGTTGAAGGTATGCAAAAAAGATTGACTCTACTTTCACAGCCGCTCCAAGACCGAGGCTGACGATCTCCAGGTCAACAGTGCTTCTAGCGACATCTTGGCAGGGAGGAGAGAGAGAGGAACTGAGCACTGGTTCTGGAAGTTTCCACCTGGAAGTGACACATGCCATGTCTACTCACTTCTCACCAGGCACATTTAATTTCAAAGAAGGCAGGCAAGGGCAATGTTAGTACATATACAGAGGTGAGAACCAGAATTTTGGGGTGGATGGGTGCTGATAATGACAACCACAGGTGGAGAGATCAAAATTCACAAGAATGCCTTTTATTCTCTTCCTTCCCCTACAGAGGATCAATTGTTTATTCCAGTCCTTCCTTTATTCTGCATTCATTGTATTATTAAAATTGTAACTCAAATAAAAGAAGGCTATCACTAACCAATGGTGATAGTGTACTTTGAGTTAAGGATCATGATTAATCCAATTCTGGGGACATGAGAATGAGTGAATGAATGAATGAATAAATAGAATCCAATAGAGCAGAGACTCCAAATAAGATCTGAGGGCTAAATTTGATCTATCATGTATTTTATAAAATAAAGTTTTATTGGAACACAATCCTACTCATTTTTATATGTATTTTTGCCCTGTAATTGGCAGAATTGAGTAGTTGTGATAGAGACCATATGGCCTACACAGCCTACGTTATTTACTCTGAGGTTCCCTACAGAAAATGTTTGATGACCTGAGTCACAGCATTTGAGGGTGGTGAGCCATAGATTCTAGCCATGGAGCTGGCCCAAGCAAACACTCTCCCCTGCATGCATTGGGTGGAAGTGGTGCTTTGGGGGAAGAGATTACTAAAGAAAGTTTTCCTAGGAGAGGTCTTTGTTTCTGATATATTACTTTGTAGTGATAGAATCCCAAACCAAACTAGCTGAAGTAAATAAATGAGGGGAATGCATTGGCAAAGGTAACCCTAATTCAGAGGAGGCAGGGGTAGAACTGGCCTGAGGGGTGATTTGCTTTGAGGAGCTAAATGCATCCTGCCTCTTCCTCTTAGTTCTCATGTCTGTTCTTTCTCAATCATTTTATTTTTCTCTTGCAAATGGACTTTCATTGTGAAGTATGGGAATGGCTCCTGGTAGTCCTGAACTCATATCTTCCAACTTTGGACTGAGAGTAGAAGAGACCCTTCCAGCTATCCATTAAAAATACCAGGGCAGGACTACAGTTGACTGTTTAGGTTCTGCGCTGATGCCTTGGAGTGGTCACTGAGGCCAGACCTGGGCCCAACATTACCTCTGGGCCATCTTGGTGGGGTGAGGAGTGGACCTCCTTCCAGAAGATGGAGACTTTAGAGAGAAGCTCTTTAACTGCCTCTCCACTGAAGAGCAGGCCTGTGGGTTGAGGCAGACATATTGTTTGCAAGCAAATGGATGCAGAACCAGTGATTTGAAACCATATCACTGATTTTGAGACTTTAAAAAAGTAAAACATTAATTGATTTTCAGCAAATTTACAGGATTATGTAAGCATTACAACAACATATATTTAGGATATTTCCATCACCTAAAAAGATTCTTGGTACCCATTTTTCCTACCCCATTACTAAGTATCTATAAATCTATTTTATTTCTCTATGGCTTTGCCTCTTCTGGATGTTTTATATAACTTGAACCATATAATATATGGTACTTTGTGTCTTTTTCCAATTTAGTATGTTTTGGAGTTTGTACTTGTTATATAATATCTTAGTTTTACATTTCTCTTCATTGTTGAATAATATTCCTTTTAGTTGATATACACATTTTGTTTACCCCTTCAGCAATTGAATATTTGAGTTTTACTAGATTTTGGTTACTGTGAATAATGCTGTTATAAGCATCTTTCTGCAAGTCTTTATGTGGACATATATTTTTGCTTCTTTGGGGTAGATGCCCCAAGAGTCCCTCCATCCTTTTTCCTTGTAGTAGTTTTTTATTTCTCTCACATTTAGCAGTTTAAATGCCAGTTTGAGCTGGTTCACTGGTTAAAAAAGACCTTTCAATTCAATTAGAAAGTTAATATTTGGATTTGCTATGGGATTTAGCAAATGAGTATATTCATTCTAATTTCTTATTCATGTTCCACTTTAGTTCCTGTCCCTGATGGCAACTTAAAAGTCCGTAGTAGGTTCTATGCTGGAAATGAAGACAGATTAGTGTACATGGAGTGATAGACTCACGGAGGGAGAAAATTCATTTCTGTATTAAACTTAAGATTTGCAGTTAAAGCACCATCTCTGCTTCATCCTTTAGGCTACATCCTCGCACCCATTCTGGATATAGAATTTTATTTGTTTCATAAAACTTCCCTTAGTCATCTTTTACAAGATTGCAGGTTATTGTTGTGGAAGCCACCAGGGCAGGCTCTAGGTGTGTGTGAGGCAGAGAATCAAGTTTCAGGAGAAACAGTGTGTCTGGATGCACAAACAGGAACATAGAGCTGGAAAACTCAGGGGTGGATTTCTCTCTCTTGACCTGCCATCTTTCAGCCATTAGCCTTATATCAACACAAGCTCTGGGTTGGAATGGTAATTTCCTATATTAATAAACAAACAAAAAAGTATTTATAGATCAAGGGAGGATGATTATAAAAATCTCACCCCCACCTGGCATCTTTTAATAACTGCATAGGTGTCTGCAATGTATGTCCTATTTTACAAGTAATTGCAGCACTTTGGGGGTTCTGAGTTAGCTTAAGATGGACAGAGTTTGCAAATGATATAAAAAGTGATATTTGAGTTAACAATGAGAGCCCATTTCTACACTGGTTCAAGCTTGACTTATATAATTTTGAAAGTCACTGTCTCAGCTGAATTTCCCCACTGTCTTTCTAAATTTCTACTCTCTCCCCTCACATGAGGCAGGACAAGAGGGGAAGATCAGGGGAGTGTTATGGTTTAATTAGGAAGTGTCCTCCCAAAACTCAGGTGAAATGATTGGGTTATGAGAGCCTTAACCTAATAAGTGCGTTAATACACTGATACGGATTATTTGGGTGTTAACTGTAGGCAGGCAGGATGTGGCTAGAGGAGGTGGATCTCTGGGTTTATATTTTGTCCCTGGAGAGCAGAGCTCTGTCTGCTTCTTTGTTGCTACCTCCTGAGAGGTTTTCCTCCGCCATAACCTTCTGCTCTGATTCTGCCTCGTCTCGGGCCTAGAGCTATGGAGTCGGCCATCCATGGACTGAGACATCTGAAATAGTGATCCAAATAAATTTTTCCTCCTCTAATTGAATTGTTCTTGTTGGGTCTTTTGGTCATAGTGACAAAAAACAAAACAAAAATAAAAACAAACAAAAACCTGACTAAAATGGAGCATTATTGGGAGGGGTGGACCTGGGTCCTTGTGCCTTGTCTTTTGACCTGGGAATTCTCCACTCACCTTTCCCTCATGACCTGGCATCTTATCTTCAGTATCTGTGATGGTTAAATTTATGTGTTAAGGGGGCTGGATCATGGTGTGCTCAGCTTTCAGGCTAAACATTATATCTGGGTAAGTCTATGAGGGTGTTTCCATAGGAGACCAAAATTTGCATTGGTAGACTGAGTGAGGAGTACTGCCCTCCCCCAGCATGGGTGGGCATCAATCCTGCTGAGAACTTGAATAAAACAAAAATATGGAGGAAGGGAGAAATTTCTCTTTTGAGTGGACTCCTAGAGTGAGAACTTTAGTCATTTCCTGCCTTGGCTAGGATTGGGATCACCAGCTCAGCTGATTCTCAAGCATTAGAATGTAGAGTGAGCTCATCTCTGCTCTCCTGAATCTCTGGCTTGGCATCAGATAATGAGACTTCCTGTGCTCCACAATCATGTGAGACAATTCTTCTAAATAAGTCTCTTATCTAAATATTCTTTTGGTTCTGTTTCTCTGGAGAGCCCTGACTAATATAGCTGAGTATAAATAGAAGAATTTTTGGTTTATCAGCCATCTTGACTTGAGGGCTGCTCTTTCTTTTCCAGAATTAAGCAGTCTAACATCTAAGATTCCTCAACATCTGCCTATCATATGGTGCTCAAGTAAAGAAGAAAGCAGTTAATAACCCAGTGGTTCTGTTCACTAATATGGAAAAGCATGCGACAGTGTTATAGGATTGCTCAATTCAGAGTGGCAAGAAGTTGGGATAAGTTTCTGATCTGGGAGCAGCTATGATCTTGATGTCCAGAATTCTCTTATCCCACTAAAGCCATCTTAACTCTCTTACCTTCTTCCTTGCCATGTCCTGTGAGGACACAGATCTCTTTCCAAATTTTACAGAAGACAATCTGTGGTTTAGTTATAGTGTGGTAACTGAACCCTACAACTGTTTGATTCAATGTTCTTTCTTTTTCTGAAGACTGCTTATTCATTATCCTTAATGATGTTTTTATTTTCATTTCTAAAAATCTGGGGAAGCAGGGAGATGGACAAATGGATCATTTGAATATATTCTAGTCTGTTATCACAGCTTTCCCATCTGGCACTCAAATCCTAGGAAAAGATAGCATTGGGTTAATTGCATGCAGTTCCCTGGAGAGCCTGGGGAGAGGATATTCAGGTCTTCTGTCTTCCCATTGGCTCTTCTTTGGGCTGGTATCCATTTGCCCTCTAGTAAGAGAACCCTCATTTTCTTGTGGGGAGCACACCACTCTGACTCTAAGATCATGTGGCTTATGTGTTGCTGATTCTCTTGCAAGCTCCTTAAGTTGACCGTGAGACTCAGACATTACCAATGAAAACCTAACTCCAATGTGATGGTATTTAAAGATACAAATTTTGGGAGATAATGAAATCATGAGGGTGGAGTTCTTGTTATGGGGTGAGTCCGCTTAGAAACACAAGAGAGCTTCTCCCTACGCCCCCCCCCCCCACCAAGCATGGGAGAATTGGGGCTTCTTCCTCTCCATTTTTGCCAAAGGTTTGATTGAGAAAATGGGTATATCCAATTTTGGCAAATCAGTGCAGAGTCAGTGCAGACTTTTGCTGTAACTATGAAGGAAGAGGAGGTATCTGTTTTCTACTGGAGTAGACTGCTAGCTTTTTCAAGATTTGTGTTCTCACAACTCTATCCTGCGACCATGATAGAAGAGTCTATCTGAAAATGGAGCAGAGAATAACATGATTGGTAGATGATAAAAAGTTGTATTTGGATCTGTTGTCTGCATTCCTGTTATCATTATTTTACTTTTTAGATTAAAGTTTAACATGCTAAGAATACACCAGTCTTAAGGGCCCGACTCAATATATCTGCACATGTATGTAAATATGTGCTTAGATTACCAGCATCTATATCAAACCATAGGCAGTTTCCAAATGGTTTTCTCAGATCTCTTCCCTAACACTTCCCAGAGATAGCAAATAGTCCCTATATTCTTAAAGGGATGGTATTGTCTCCCAATGAATGCAGATTGGTTCTTGGTGGAGGAAAGAAGGGAAACAGTAATTATTATAAGGGTTTGTGACCCTCCAAAGGGGCTTAGTATATAAAAAGAGATACAATACACCTGTGATATTCAAATTAATGGGAGAGGATTTTAGGAAAAAAATGTCTAACAAGACTTCTAAGAGAATAAAGAAAAAAGAAGACTGAAATACTGTACTAATCTGATTCTACAATTGTGGATCTATTTTGCCTGTGCTTAAGTTCACAAAGTGTGCTCTCACAAAATGTGGCTGGAATTTGGTTCCATTTATAACTGGCTATTTCTGCTCAATGTAGTGTGAAATTCATCCATATTTTTGCAAATATCAGTTGCTTGTTCCCTTTTATTGCTGAGTAGCATTTAATTGCATCAATATACTACAATTTGTTTCTTTATCTCATGAGCAATAGTTGGGTTACTTTTAGTTTGGGGTTATTGTAGATATATCATTGTTGTGGAATGCATGTCTGTGCCTCCTTCAAACCCTAATCTCAAATGTGATGGTATCTGAAAATGGGTCTTTGAGGAAGTAATACAATCATGAGGTGGAGCCCTCATGATAGGATTAGTGCTCTTATTAAAAGAGATGCAAGAAAGTTTGCTTCCTCTCTACCTCTACTCTCCCATCTGTACCATGTGAGGATATAGCAAGAAGGCAGTCCTCAACAAAATAGGAAGTTGTTCCTCTCCAGGGACTGATTGGGACAATACCTCAATCTTGCACTTTCCAGCCTCTAGAACTGTGAGAAATAAATTGCAGCTGTTTAATCTACCCAGTCTATAGTATTTTTGTTAAGACAAGCTGCTATCAATATTATTATGCATGTGTGTTGGTAGACTAATGTTTCCATTTCTCTTGGGTAAACACTAGAAGTCATAGTGTAAGCAGATATTCATCTTTATCAATTAGCACCAGTTTTCTAAAAATGTAGCACCAACTTACATTTCTAATATGAGAACATTCAAACAATTCCACATTCTTCCAACACTTGGAATTTCAGTCTTTCTATTTAAAAAATCCCAGAGGATGCATATTAGTACATCTGCCTTTCCTTGATGTTGAGCACCATGGTTTTCTGGTTATCTGGATGTCCCATTGGTGAGGAGTGTTGTTAGGGCTTCTGCCTATTTTATATGGATTTGTCTTATTGGACTGTCAGATATGTGTACTGAGAATATCTTCTTCTAGCCTATGTCTTGTTTTAAATTCTTTTCAGGGTTACTTTTGATGAATGAAAGTTCCTAATCTTGTGAAGTCTAACATTGTCTTGTTTAAGAAGTCTGCCCACTCTAATGGGGTAAGGATTTTCTTCTATATTTTGTCTAAAGTTTTATGCATTTTATTTTTCCATTTAAGTCCATTCTTGAATTAATGTTAATGTATGACATACATGAATAGGGATTAAAATTAAGCTTTTTCTTCTCCCAGTATTGATATTTAGTTGCGCTAATAGTATTCATTAAAGAACACAAACTTTCACCCACTGCTCTGCTGGTTTTACTTTGTTGTAGAGCAAATGTCTTTATATGTGTGGTTTATTTCTAGACTTTCTATTCTGTTCCATTAGTCTGTTTGTCTATTCTAGCCCAAGAATCATGTTAATGAAAAGGAATTTAAGATGTTTTGCAATTAAGTAGTATAAATCTCCAAATCCCTTTTTCAGTATTACTTAGGTGTAAGCTTTATAATAAACTTGCCAATTTTCACAGAAGTCTTGATGTCTTGGGAATTAAATTTATAGATGCTTTTGGGAAGACATAGTATCTCACCAAAAATTGATTTTTACTATACATGAGAATGGTATATTTCTGTGTAATTTCTTCTGTAACTTAGCAATATTTTATTGTTTTCAATGTAGTTTATTCTTAGGTTTCATGTTTTCAAATTCTACTATAAATAATATTGTTAAGGTTTCATTTTCCAAATTATTATTTTAATGTAATACTAACATAGTCTGTTTTGGTATATTGACTTCAGTTGATAGAAGACTCTTCGTTGCAGTGGCTTGTCCTGCAGTAGATGTCGAATAGCCTTACTACTTCTATCTTCCAAGTATCATTTTTCATTTTTTATTTTTGGTACAGAGCTGAGAATTGAACCCAGGACCTCATCTGTGCTAGGCAGGTACTCTACCACTGACCTATGTCTGCAACTGTAGGCATCAAATCCTTAAGAAACAGGAAGTCTTTCTGTTCTCTCTCTCTCTCTCTCTCTCTCTCTGATTTGTTTGTGCAGTGGGAGAAATTGTGAAGAACTGGTTGGAGCATCTTTGCAGCTCCCCTCTTAATCCTTTATTTTCTCCAGAACCCATTTCTGTTCCCAGTTATGCTTTTCTTGACTTGGTCATCACCAGTCTCAAAAGATCTATGATTTCATTGGTCATTCCATGTATAGCACACAATTAGGTGTAACTGTTTGCATTCTAATTTTGAGTGTTGGTTTATTTCCCCCCAAATAAATGCAAAGCTAGTTGATTACTGAGATCACATCATAGAAGTAAAGGTGTCCATACTTTCTATTGAATAAATAAATAAATCATAATTTGGGAGATTGAGTTTGGGACAAATATTCTGCTGTTACTAAATATGAGAACCCGCTGAGATTTTTTGGTTGAGATATTTTAATAGTGAACAAATGGAATTTCAGAATTTTTGATCATATATCAGAACAAAAAAGATAAGAGTTTAATTGAAAAAAATTCCAGAAAAATCAGGGTATAGGTTTTTTTTTTAATATACCTTTCCTTTATTTGCCACAGGACAAAATACTTGATAGTACTAATGTATTTTGGAGTTTTCTAGTTTTTATTATGGATTTTTTTACTCTTGATTTCTGAGTTAGGGGACATGGTAACTGCTAATTCACCTACAAGTGAACTTTTTTCTTTTTACTTTTGTGGCTACTGAGATTGAAACCAGGGATGTTTTACCACTGAGCCACATCCCCAGCCCTGTTTTAGTTTTGAGACAGGATCTCTCTAAGTCACTGAGGCTGGCCTCTAACTTGTGGTTGCTGGGATTACAGTGCATGTAACCATGCCTGGCCTAGTAGAGAACATTCTTAAGGAGACAGTACAAAAATCACAAGATATCACCAAGTGTCAGAATCTGACATCCAGCCTCTTCCCTCTTCCCTCCCCTCTATATACCTATGGTTCCTTTATATTATGTTGTTATGTCTTTGCTGGCTCTAATACATGAGTTTGACAACCTTTCAATAAAGCCTGAGTTTTGCATCCACAAATGAGGGAAAATATTTGACCCTTGAGTCTCTGGATTTGGCTTATTTTGCTCAGCATGGTTTCTTCCATTGTCATCCATTTACCTTCAAAGATAATAATATCATTGTTTCTAAGAACTGAGTAGAACACCATTGTGTGTGTGTGTGTGTGTGTGTGTGTGTATGTGTATATATATATGTATGTATATATCAGAGCTTTTGGATCCATTCATCCAATGAAGTGATCTGGGTTGATTTCATAATTCAACTATTGTAAATTGAGCTGCTATGAACATTGATTTTGCTTTGATCCCAATTTTATCCATAGTTTCCATAAATGGGTGTTCAATTTTATTGAAGTCCTTTTCTGAATCTATGGAGATGATCATATGGTTTTTGTCATTAATTCTGTTTAAGTAATGAATCACAGTTATTGATTTGGGTGTGTTAAACCAGCCTTGCATCCCTGGAATGAAGCACACTTGATCATGATGAATTATCTTCTTGATGTGTTTTTGAATGAAGTTTGCTAGAACTTTATAAAGCATTTTTGCATCAATGATCATGAGGCATATTGGTCTGTAGTTTTCTTTCTTTGATGTGTCTTCTTTGGGTTTTGGCATCAGAGTTGTGTTTGCTTCATAAAAAGTGGGAGAATTCCCTCCTTATCATGGAATAGATTAATAAGGAGAGATGTTAATTTCTCCTTAAAAGTGTGGTGAAATTCAGCAGTTAATCCATCAGGTCCTGAGTTATTCTTCTTTGCAAGGCTTTTAATTGCTATATTGATTTCCATGCCTGTTATTGGGTAGTTTAGTCTTTCAAAATCATCCTGGGTTAATTTGAGGATGTTATGTCTAGCAATTTGTCCATGTCTTCATGATTATCTTATTTAGAGAAGTATAGCTTTTAAAAATAAGTTCTGATAATCTATTGTAATTCTGTGGGTCAGTGGTGATTGCTCCCTTTTCATTGGAGACTTTGTTGATTTGCTTCATTTCCTTCCTTCTTTTAGTGAGATTGGCTAGGGTGTCTGTCAGTTTTATTTAGTTTTTTGAAGAACCATCTCTTTGTTTTGTTGATTGTTTTTTTTTTTCTCTTGATTTCATTGATTTCAGTTCTGATCTTGATTATTTCCTGTCTTTTGCTGGCTTTGGAGTTAGATTGCTTTTCCTTTTGTAAGTATTTGAGGTGGAGCATAAGCTTATTTAATCAGATTCTCTCCTGATTTTTACTGTATGCACTCAGCACTCAGTTCTATAAATTTTCCCTTTAAATTGCTTTCATGGTGTCCCAGGGGCATATAAGGATTGTGACACCAGCTTGCATTCTTGGGCTGTAAACCTGGTAGATTTTTTTTAAACATCCTTTCACTCTCCATCTGTGGATGTCATTGGCTGTAAGATGGGTTTCCTGTAGCAGCATAATGTTGAAGTTTGTTTTTTGATCCAATCGGCTAGTCTGTGTCTTTTGATTGGTGCATATAGACCATTCACATTCAGTGTAAGATAGTTATTTGATTGTGGTTCATAATCCTCATGTTTTATTAGTGAGTTCTGTGCTGTCTATTGATAGCATGTACCTTTATTGAATTTCCTGTGCTTGTGAGCTTTGAGGAGTGTTTGCTTGTTCTTCTATCTGGAGTTTATCTTTGAGGATTCTTTGTAATGCTGATTTTTCTGTTCATGAATGCTGCAAGTGTGATCTATCATGAAATGTTCTTATTTCCCCATTGAAGTTGAAACTGAATTTTTCTGGGTATGTTTTTCTTGGCTCTAGGTTGTGATCATTCAGGGGTTGATATATCTCCTTCCAGGATCTTCTTGCTTCCAGGGTCTGCATTGAAAAGCGAGTGGTGATTCTTATTGGTTTTTCCCTGAATGTGATTTGTCAATTCTGTCTTGCAGCTTTTAATATTCTTTCTTTGATTTCCCGGTTATACATTTTGAATATGTGTCTTGGTGAGCTTGTCATTTGATTAGGCCTATTGGGTTTCCTATATGCTTCTTGGATGAGCATATCTGAATCTATTTTAATATTTTGAAAATTTTTTCTTTAACTATTTCTTTGAAAATGCTTTTTGTATATTCATTTGCAATTTGATTTCTTCTTGTATTCAGACTACTCTTAGATTGTTTCATCTGATTTCATCCCAGATATTTTGAAAATTCTGCTCATGCTCTGAGTTTTGTTTTTTCTTTTTCTGTCATCCATGCACTCAAGCTTACTCACCCTCTCCTCATTGTTGGAAGTTCTTCCTTCGAGAGCTGAGGTCCTATTTCTATAGAAGTAAATTCTTCCATCAATCCTCTGATGTGATTGACTACAGATTTTAACTCCGTTTTTTCATTTTTCAGTATGTCTATTTCTTTGATAATAGAGTTTTTAATCTCTTGAGTTTTTTCACGTAGTCCCTGCATTAAATCTTCTTTTAGTTCACTGTTCCATTGTTCCTGTTTTTTTTTTTTTTCAGAGAGAGAGAGGGACAGTGAGAGAGAGAGGGAAAGAGAGAATGAATCAATGAATCATTTTTATTTAGTTTTTCATATGGCTTTCATTGCTCCGACACTTTGTTGAGTATGTGATACTGGGATTTGAACCTACGTCTTTGTGCATGTGAGGCAAGTGGTGTAACTGATGAGCCACCACTCTAGCCCCTCATTTTTCCTTTTAATAATCAGATTGCTGATAATTTTTTCTAAGTTTTATGCCACTCCTTTTCCTTGTGTTCTTTAGTAGAGAGTTATGGGTTTGAGGTGAATCTTTTCTAGTTTGATTTTTCATTTCTGAATGCTTCTCTGGATATTTGGATTGAGGTTTCCTGTAGGAAAACAAGGCAGGTCTGCAGGTGACTTTTCCTTTCAGGTCAAAGGTTTGGGTCAGACACTGCCTCTCTGATGACTCTCTTCTTCCAGAAAGCTACTTTAGCCTAGAGCCTCATTTTGTTGCATGTTTTGGATCTAGGCTCCATGATGTTGATCTGGAATCTTTTAGGGGTGTGAGGGAGCCTGCTGGATTTAGAATTGCAGCAGCAGAGGGTATGTTTCTGGGTCCTGGGGTCTTGGCATCATGGGGTGGGCTAGAATGGGCCTACCCACATGCTGAGGGGGGATCTAGGATCCTTGGCAGTGAGCATGGGCCCAAAATATCTGGACTTGGTGAGTATGTGTTGTGGCTTGGCGGCTCCAGGTGGGGGTCCTCATGGGTAGGTGTCTCAGGTGCCTATGCCAGTCCAGGACCAGAGGCCTGGGCTTGTGCAGTTTCCAGGTAGCTCTAGGAGGGAGCTCTTGGAGGTGTTCTTGGTGCCTATTAACCCAGGACCAGAGGTCTGGTCCTACAGGGCAGCCTGGCAGCTCCAGATGGGGGGAGGCTTGGGAGTGTCCTGAGCATCTGGGGGCCCAGGACAAGAGGCCTGCTCCAGCAGCAGCTGAGTGGCTCTGGGCAGAGGCCTTTGGGAGTGTCCTGGGAGCCTGTCAATCTAGGACCCAGGAACTGAATTTTTAATGGTTCTCGGATATTTCTGTTGATTGCCAAGACTGGGAATCTAAAGTTTAAAAGCCAAGGACTTATTCTGTGTGCAGGCTTCTCCATACAGTCTAACCAAGGTGAGGTGGCTACTGTATCAGCTGGCATTGTTCTCCTTATGTGGAGAGAAGCACTATGAAGAAGACAATTCCCTTGGTTGGGGTTTACACAGCTAAGGATGCAGAATTTGCTTTTGTTACAAACGTGACCTGGTTGGTTGGTTGTTTCTATAAGCAACTGGTGCAAGGCTCCATCTCATATTCCAAAGATCTGTGGCTCTTGAGGGAAGAGTAAAGAAAAAAGTTTAATAAAAATTTCTAACATAAAAGGCATTCATAAGGATATTTGATGCTAGTGTATAAGAAGATGAACAATCATTTTCACTGGTATCTTTTAAGGGGCATTTTTGAGGCCCCTTTTCATTCCCTGTGAATCAAGGCTTTCACCCTTGGAAAGGTTGGTGGTCCTTGTTGACTTGTGTCCTAGGTACTGGGACTTGAGTTGGAGGAGAACAAGGAGTTCTAGCTGGTTCTGTTTCCATTGGTGATCTGTGCCTAAAGGATTCCCCCTGCCTTGTTTCAAGCTTCCACAGTCAAAGTGAAGGCCCCTCTGGGCCACAGGAGGGCTAATGTGATGTCAAGAGTTTCAGAATCCTACAGTTCTGACTACTGTGAATTCTGGCAAGCAGTCATCCCTACAGTTGATATATGGTCATTACCCTGCAGGGCAGATTGCTTGTTGTTGTAAGGGGAATTTTTTCTTGTGTCATTGACTTATGCTGCAGATAGCATCATAGAATAGGTGATTTACATGGGACTGCATCAGAATAGCATTCTTCAAAGACAGTCCCAAAGAACACAATTCTTGCAGGCTCTTTTCAGCTTAAAATGACCATGAGAATGACATTTCAAGTGTCTGAAAGTGAGCTATCTGCATATGATATCCGCCTGACACACACTGTTGTCCAACAGCATTACGGTTACAGAATTTCAATGCAAAGCTTGGTTACAGCAGCAGTTCAGTGCTTTAGGCTCAGGGTGCTCAACCAGAGCCTAAAACCAGAGATGTTTTTGCTCCCTGCTGGGCATGTGCCAATGTCTGGAATGATTTCTGATTGTCCTAACTGGGGTGTGGGGAGGAAGACAGGGTGCACTACTGGCCTTAGCGGGTAGGGGCAGAGAGGCTGAGGAATTTGCAATGTGCAGGATGCCCCCTGTAACCAAGAATTATCCAGAGCATCAGTAATGCTGAGGATAAGAAACACTGCAGTAAACCTAATACTAATTCTACTGCCCCTCTGGATGCCCATAAACATATTTTGTTGTCTACTTCCACGGGTCATTAGTTTATTTCTGGCAATGGGGATTCACTCTGTAGATCCATCAAAAACTGGAGATAAAGCAGGCAGGAGGAGGGCAGGGTAGGGCACTTCAGAAGAAGGTAGGGTATCAAAAGTTGAAGAAATTGTGCTTTTCAATTATACATGTGTTCATGATCCGTGCCTTGTTTATTCCCCTTTGGATGGATGAGAGTGATCCCAATGGTAAATTGAACTTCATGTTATTCCTTAAACAATGTGTGCATAGTGGAGTCTTAGAAAGAAGCGTGGTGGTTACCAAAGATGCAGATATTTGTTTTTCATTATGTTAGCATGTTCTGAATTTGATTTTGTATTTTCTGTCGTATTCAGTCATTATTGATAGATCACTCATATATGCTTTCTAGGGCCCAGAGCCTGTGCATATCATCTGCATGAATATTACCCTGAATCCTTATGAGTACTCTCTAACTGAGCTGCAGAGAGGTTCAGTGTTTTGCTGTGATTTGCAATGACTTCCTCTCATTCCTTGCAGTCTGGGTAGAAGAAGCTAGAATAGAGCTCAGACACTGACCTCCTACTTCTCCCTAAATACTTTCTTTGAACCTAAAAAAAAAAGTCTCTAGAGGAATTCTCCAAATTTAAATTGATAACATTAATTATAATTTTTTTTTAAAATTGAAAGATGTTAAACACCAGCGTTTTCAAATGTTATGTTTAGAATAATTCCCCCAGCCCCCCATGGACTGATGAGTTCTGTATATTACAGTGGTGAACCGGTAGAAGGGCATTCTAGAATATCAAGGTCGCACTTTCTCCTGAGATTTCTGGCTCTGGACTTCATGCACCTGTTTTCTGATCTGGAAAGGGGAGTTTTCACCATCTGCTTTGCCTTCCCCATTTAGATGAGACGAGGATCCGTAGAATGTCCTTTGTAAATCTCCATGTGTTGCACATACCTGTCAGGATGGTTTAATTCCCTCAAATGTCTTAGGTGAATCCTCATATAAAATGAATGTTCTCGTTGCCAAGGTGAAGCAGGGATAAATCCGGGGCTTAAGCCTGCCCCAACAAAGTGTCAGACACCTGGGAGAGGTCTCCTGGGAATAGCAATGCAGCAGGGATACAGAGGCAGAGGTTTTGAGCTTTCAGCATGTCAGGGCAGGCCCTCCTTTTGAAATACCTGTGCCATGCCAGAGGGTCCATGCATCTGGGGTAGTCTGTCAGAAGAGTTACTTCCTGGAACCTGGGTATCTTTGAATTTCTTCTTTGGTGACTCCTACTAATCTTAGATTCCTCATTGCCCTGGTGCTTTCAAGATCAAAGATGCAAAACATTGGAAGAAAAAGAAGCACTCGACAAATCCTGAGAAGAGCCAGAACCTACTTTATTGATTTATCAAAATGGCAAATGCCTATTATAAAACATTTAAGCAACACAGATAAGTAAAAACAAACAAACAATGAATATCCTCAGTCTCACCACCCAGAAACAACCAGTGAACATCAGCACAGATGCAGGGGGGTGAGCATTCTTTTACACAATGTAAAAGAAACAAGGTAGGGGGATGAGTGGATGGGGACAGGGAGCTGAAGAAGTAAAAGAACTTGCCCTGGGTGACACATGGGCTCTGGCTACAGTAGGATTCAGTCACAATGGAAGAGCTCATTATTTTTTCAAGTAAAGTCATGATGATTAATTCAGTTATAAAATGAACATATATTAAAGGTCTTATTGAATTCACCATTGATGAGAGAACTGGCAAGATGTTAAAACCAGTTCAGAGGAAAACCCAAAGGACATGCATCAGAAAGTTGGGAAAGGCAGTGAGGTGTCCCTCTATGGAAAAAATTGGGTTGCATGGGTACAGAAGTTATTTTGCATTGCTCCCATTTATCTATAAGTTAGTTGTAAAAATTCTCAAACGCAATGAAAGAATAGAATCAGACAATTATGAAGGTTATGAGCAAAACAATGCATAATTTTCCTTAGGAGACTTTTCACAATATTTTTTTAAAACATTCTTTATGATATAAGAGATTTTATTGTTACTTCTTCTCAAAGGTGTTCGGGGGGGTAGAAAAAGAGATTTGAGCTTAAATCATTTCAGCTGTTAAATATTAAAGAGAAATATATAATTTCTGCTTTTGGCATAAAGCATTCTTTTCAATATTTCAATAACTAAAACATCTAAATTCAAGAACCTGGGACTTTGGTTGCATGTGGTACTCCATGACAAGGATATTCTATTCAACTTAGTACCAGTGTGGACATTTTCCATAATATATTTTGCCTACTCCAAATTTCCTTATACCCAGATGTTCCTAATTTTAAGCCCAGGGCACTTTTTTCAGATCGTACTGTGGTCTTCTAAGAGGTCTTGCTTGAAGGAATTTCTCAGCACTAAAAGATATCTTTGTGCTTTACCCATTTTTTTCCAATTTTTTTTTTTTTAGTTTTAGAAAGTCATATTCTTTATTCAAAGAAATGGAAAAACATTTAGAAAAACCAGGACAAGGTAATTTCTGCCCTACTCCCCAGGCTCCTCCCACATCTCCTCCCCCTGGAGGTAATCACTGCAGTTTTTAATATATCACTCCATACATGTCGCATGTCTCAACAACCACATATCAATATCTAAACACATGTAGGGTTTTGGTTGTAAGATTACATAAGTGGGGGTTTCCTGTGCATATGTCTGCATGTTTCTTTTCCCTCTTAAAATAATGCATTGAAGCTATCTCAGATGCACAGGTAAGATTAATGAATTCATGTAAATAGCTGCAGGATAAACCATAACTTGAATGCCACTCTCCCAGCCTCGGCCCTGGGACTGAGTAAGAAGAAATGCAAAAAAACTATGGAACAGGAGACAAACTGTCCTTCTTCCCACAGGTGATGGCTGGTTGTGGGGAAGAAGGACATACCTGATTTTGTGATTTGAGTCATGGTGGTGGCACAGTTAAGCACCCTTGGACAGCTGGTATGCACATCAGCACCCTCCAAGCATAGGGGTGTTTCAGAATCAGCCAGGGTATGAATAGGGACCATTGGCCATTTGTTTTAAAGGAAATAGCTATTTCTTTAGTAATAAAAACCAAGTATTTTTCAAGGAAACTTATATATTGCCTAGTGGGGAAAAAAAGCCTCCTACCCCAAATTTCAGGAAATACTGAGAATCTATCACAGCAGTTTTAGGACATCAAAGAAGTACTTGCTACGTATAGCAATTAAATGCTCATAGTCCATTGAAAGCCTCCCCTCCATCATTTAAAAAAAATGGAAGTTCTGTATTAAAATTAGTTATTAGAAATAAAGTTCCTCTTCTTAATATGACACATCTTACCTGGAGCCAAGAAAAAAATGTGTGGTAATATAGTGAAAATAAAATATAAAAAGAACATTTCTTTTAAGAGAAACTTTCTTTTAAGACAGAGGGGAAGCAGACCCTTGAAACATCATGATCTTGTTAATTTGGAAGAGGCAGAATCAGGAACCCAGCTAGGAAGGAAATAAGAGGGGCTTTATGGCCAAGGGCTCCATCCTCAGGGCTGTGTACACTCTCATTGTTACGTTTAGGTCCTGCTGTGCTTTTATCTCAATCTATCCATCAACACATATCTTATTGATTATTGACTATGTAAAGCCTACAGGCTTTACAGCTTCCAGTTGTGATAAGCTCCTTAAACCCAGAAAGCATCTTGTTGGAGGCAAAGAGCACAAAAATAGAAATAACAGCCAGCGCTTCTCTCTCTTTCTTTTTCTTTTTTTGTACAAAGGATTAAACCTAGAGGTTCCTTACCCCTAAGCTTCAATCCCAGACCTTTTAATTTTTATTTTGAGATATGGTCTTACTAAGTTGCTTGGGGCCTTGCTAATTTGCTGAGGCTGACCTTGAACTTGGGATCCTCCTGCATCAGCCTCCAGAGAGTGGATGGGATTAAAGGTGTGTTTTATTTGTGTAGAGCATTCTTTAACAGGGAGCAATACTTTCCACTTTTTGAAAATTTTGGACATGTTCAGCTGAGAGAAATTCAAAGAGGTTTGGAAAAGTGTTTGCATGTAGCAGAAGCTCAACACATGTTTGAGGTTTAGGAGAATCCTCTGTGAAACTGGACTCAGGAAGAAAGGAAGGTCTTTGGGAGGGAAGATCTTAGGTGTCATGATATCATAGTAATTAAAATAGTAATCCTATAAGCTCCTGGTGCAAATACTAGCGTGAGCCATTCATAGCTGTTAAGCATATATATTTTTTTCATTCTCAAATTCACCTTAGGAGTTAGGTATTTGAATATTCTCACTTTAGAGATGAGAAAACAGAGGCTTAGGCTACTCCAAGGAATACAGGACAATGTGATAGAGTGACCAGAAACCATAGCCTTTAGGTCTCAGAAACACACCAGTGGTTGAAAAAGTTGGTTCTATTAGTCACTGCAGTGTGGCAGAACACACCATGAGGAGCCATGGGCTTTCTCAGTAAGATTTTATTTATTTATTTATTTATTTTTTAGAGAGAGGGAGACAGAATCACTTTTTATTGAGTTTTTCACATGACTTTTGTTGCTCCAACATTTAGTTGTGTACATGGGTGCTGGGGTTTGAACCCGTGTACTTGCACATGCTGGGCAAGCAACTTAACTGCTGAGCCACTGCTTCAGCCCCCAGTAAGATGGTTTTAGAAATCACATACTATAGGGTTTGGGATATGAGGAGCACTTTTGTGAGCCTCTGAGGAAGTAGAGGTTTTATATTGATTCTACAATGCCATCACTCACTATCTCAATAAATCCTAACTGTACGGAGGGCAGGCTAGAGGGAGAGAGAGTTAGTTGTAACTGGTAAAGAACTAGCAGTCACTTCTTCAGTCTAGGGAAGGGGGTGTCTGGTATTTTGTGCAGTGATATGACCTTGTCTGAGCGGATGTCCTGTGAGGTTGGTTGTGACCAACAGGGAAATAATATGCTTTCACGCTAAGCACCAAATGTGTTTGTACTATCATCCAGACTCAGCTACAAGTTGCCTGGTGTAAGCAGCTGCCTTTATTTTTTTCCTTCTATATTTTGTGTGGTTTGGGCAAAGGGCTGAGCCATGAGACCTCAGTGTCCTTGTCTGTAGACCAGTCATCATGAGGATTAGCTATGACTCTAAGGACCTAGTACCTAGCATCCAGGGAGTTCTCCATCACTGGGTCACACCTGGAGGAAGACTAGAGATCCAGAGGATGGGTGGGAAATCCTAGGATAGGAGCAGAGGCAGGATTACCCCGAAATTCCCACTAGGTGGATTGACTCACATTTTAACTTGGAATTTAGGAATGGAGTTTGGGGAGATTTTTTGGTTTTTTTTTTTTTTTTTTTTTTTTTAAATAGGCAAAGACATCCTAAGGATTTCACCAGCAACCTCCTCTTTGTTATTCTTGGCATGCAGAATACAGTGTTAGCCCCTGGAGACTAATTGTTTTTTTAAGAAAAAGCATTTCCTTCCCTTTCCCTTGTAGGTATTGGCAAAATAGAGCTGAGCTCATCATCTGATTTTTTTCATGGTTATAGACAGCATTTATATTTCTGGATTGAAGAAAGTCCTGATACAGCAAAGATCTTTGCTGCATAATTAATTTCCTGAGTATCAGGTGATTGTTGAAGCTCAGCTACACTTGCAAGGAAATAATATTCTTTTTCATACTTAAAAGAGAAAGAAGCAGAAATAGCTGTTCAAAATTTTAAGTGGATTTTTTTGTGTATTTAATGAGTAAAACTAATAAAAAGAACTATTATGTGATTTGCCCAGGGCATTTTTAGTTAGCAATGAGCTCCTGGTGGTGAGTGTCCCCCAGGCGATGTTCGGGGATTTGGAGAAGGGTCTCCACCCATTGCTTGATGGTGGGCTCATTATAGAAGAACTGCTGTTATCGTGTTGGGGAAAAATGGTATTCTGCCAATTCAGAAGCAATTGCTGTTCTTATAAATAATATCATTAAAGGAAATGAGAGTGTTTAGCAACATCAGCACTATGAGAACTGAAAGAAATCCTGTAAGCCTCCGGCTGACAAATTTTTCCTTTCTGAAAAGAAGAAAGGATTGTAAAGATGAAAAGACCTACAATGCAGAAGAGAGGATCATAAAAAAAATTCTCAGTGTCCCTTCAGTTCTGATTTTTTATACTCTTAAGATGACTTCTAGAGCAGGGGAAAAGCAGGGAGGAGGCTTTTCTGAAGGTTTGAGGTTTTCTTACACCGTTGAATTCAGGGCTTGTTTAAACCATGATCATACCCCTCATGTCGACCAATTTGGTGAAGAGACTTGCCCAAAGTCAGATTTCTATTCTGTGCAATGGAAACAAAAGTTTTGCAATCTTGTTCTTGCGGTCATCAAAGGAATCCAAGTCTGGAGGTCTTTTGATCTCTAGATAAGTTGTTTTCTTTTGTTACATTTTGTTATACCCAGAACTCTTTTTTTAATTCATTTTTTATTTGTTAAAGATAGTCTTACATTTAGGAGGAAATCATTGTCATACAATCAAGAACAAATGTATAACATAATGACAGAGCAAGCCAAGGCTGATGCCATTCTATGGTTTCCCCTCCATTGGGTTCCCCATGATTCCATGTTCCCCCTACTTAACCCCTGTGTTAGTTGGACTTCTCATGGAAGTCTACCCAGAACTCCTTAATGCTCAAGGATTCACATACATTTCATACTGCATGAATTCAGTGATTGATATTAGAGCTATAGAAGTTAAAATAAAAGAAATCTCAGGGGTTGGGGATTTAGCTCAGTGGCAGAGCACTTGACTAGCACGTGCAAGGCCCTGAGTTCAGTACTCAGCCCTGAAAAAAAAAAACAACCCTCAAAGTTAGCCAGGGTTGATCATATCAACCCTATGCCGGATGCTAACTCAACCCTTTAACTTGTCAATTTCTCCATTTGTATATCCTATTTATTAAGATTTAATAAGATTTAATTATGTTGTACATTTGAAGTTAGTTTTCCTGATTTGTTAAAACCACAGATAGGATCAATCTAATGATTCTGGACTTACTCAGAACTTGACCTTCTGAGTGGCATTTGATCAAGGCTGAGCACCTTCTCCACTGGAGTCTGGTAGGCAGGCTCTAAGGGGATAGCTCACTGTGTCATTGAATGGATTCATAATCAGGCAGGGCTGGATGAACACATGTTTATCCATCTGTGTTAGTTGGTCCCTTTTTTAGCTGTTAATGGCAGAATCCTGGCTCTATCACTTACTTCCATGTACCCCAACACTGTGAAAGGCAGAGTATGTGACAGTTTGGATTCCAAGTCCATGGATCCAAGGTCTGTATGATACAGGCTTAGTCCCAGAGTAGCACTACTGAGAGGCTATAGAAAGTCTAGTGGGGCACAGTGGGAGGTTTGAAGGTCACTGGGGAAATGCCCTGGAAAGGGAGAGTGGGACGCTGGTCTTGTCCTATTTCCCTTGTTATGCTCCCTGGCCACAAGGTGAGCAGTTTTGCTCTGCCATATTCTCCTACCACAATGTGTTGGCTTGCCCAGAGCAGTGGGGTTACCTGTGCTGGACTGAAACCTCTAAAACTATGAGCCAAAATAAGCCTTTCCTTTTATATGTCGATTATCTCAGGTGTTGTTATAAAGGCGGAAAACCAACTTCACACAGAGGGCAAACAGCTAAGATCCCTAGTGTGCTAGTGGCAATAGAGGAAGGGCCGTGGACTTTGGAAC
>PVKS010027268.1:0-27687 GCA_004027875.1 Aplodontia rufa | reverse complement strand
TCTTGACCAAAAAGAGAATTGCTTTCCTATTATATTATAGTGTATATGTTGATCTTTCCAGAAGACTGTGTTCTTAGGATAAGAATAATATTTTTTTCTTCTTTTTAAAAATTTCCCCTGATATTTTTACATAGTAATCTAAGCAGAGAAGGAAGTTAACATATATTAGCAACTGCCATAAATTCAGGACTTAGTGTATGGTAAGCATTGTGTTTAATCTTTGTATCTGATTAATCCTCGTTAGGTTCTACAATTATTTCTATTATATATTATATAGGAGAAACTTAGAGACCATTAAGTAACTTACCCAAGGCTTATCGCTACTAAGTGGAAACAATAGGATTCTACTCTCATCTGTCTAATTTTAGAGATCAAACCATTAACCAGCTTGACAGAGTTGGAAAATGTAGAAACATAAAGAAAGCTATGATTGGGCAGAACAAATCAATGACAAAGCAGGGTTCCATTAGTACCTACTAAATACCTAGTTTACCCTTGCCAGAAGATTCAAATTCTGTATTATTCTTGGATATTCACATTGTCTGTTAGAGAAACTTTTATTTGATTTAATACAGAGAGCATTTTCTCTAAAACTAATGTTAAAAAGGTCTTTGCTAAGAAGGTCTACTCAACCAGAATGAATTGCCTTTGATGCTCAGGAGGTGAAAAAGGAAGTGTCTCTTAGTTCCCCTGACAGAACTAGAAGATGCAAATTTTTAAAAAGTAACATTTTTAATAATCAGTTTAACAATAGTATAAAAATTAAGTAAAATAAATATATCACTCTAAAATTTTTTGGCATATTTCCTGCAATTTTTCTATTAGAAAACATTTTTAAACATAACTGTAATTGTACTGTTTGGAAATTTGTCTTCTGTTTCTTTTCTCTTACTACTATATCATATACATTTTTCATACTAGTGTATAGATCTCATTATCATTTTTAAATGTTAGTATATATTCTACATTTGGTTATTAACTTCAGTTAATTCTTTTCTTAGGGGGGTACCTGTTATTAAACCCCAGGAGCACTTAACCAGTGAACCACACCCCTAGCACTTTTTTATTTTTTATATTGCTAAGTTGCTGAGGCTGGCCTCGAACTTGCAATCTTCCTGCCTCAGCCTCCCAAATTGCTAGGATTATAGGCATGTACCACCATGCTGGCTTAACTTCAGTTAGTGCTTTTTATTTAAATAGTTATATTGTATAAAGCCTCTTTGAACACTGAATTAGTAAATTGCTCCTAGGGGAAACAGAACTAGGATTTTGCAAGCCTCTGAATACAACAGATTCCATACATGTTTTTTTCTGTGTGTTTCTTTTTAAAATCCCCTACAAAATATATATACTATTGATTCATCAATCATGCCTAAATGACTAATGAACTCATGCCTAAACGAAGTTTATTTAACACACATATTTTCTCTAGGAGACACATGCTGTGATTTGGATGTGATTTGTCCCAGGCAAAACTCATGCTAAAATTTAATTGCCAATGTATTGGTGTTGGGAGGTAGGGCCTTTAAAAGGGGTTGATGTCTTCTCCCAAGACAGAAAATGGATTAGTTCTCACAAGAGTGGTTTGTTGTAGAGCATGTGGCCCCCTTTGTTCCCTCTCCTTCCCACAACTGCTTGCCCTTCCACTTTTCTGCCATGCATGGAGCATCATGTGGATTTCATCAGAAACTGAGAAGATTCCAGCACTATTCTCTCAGACTTTCAGGATGTGAGACAAAAGAAACCTCTTTGTTTATAAATCACCCAGTCTCAGGTATGCTGTTATAATAAGAGAAAAGAAAGTCTTCTTGTACTTAGGAACACTAGATAGCACGTCAGCACTCTGCTTGGGGGCCATTTTAAACATCAGAATCACCAACAAAAAGGACAAAAATGCAAAAGTCAGGGCACTAAATAGAGCGCAAGAAAGACATTTGTTTATAAGAAGAGAGCTAAAACAAGAAGGCAGAGCCTCACCTTAATTGATCTAGGCTGAGAGTATGTCAGGTGACTCAAATCTTTGCTACTCAGCTTCACTGTAAAAGATTATAAAACCAGGAGCTTTTGGAATTAAAATAAAATAAAATTTACCTATTAAATGAATATGGTATCTATGAATTAAGAGGATTGAGTATATATTTCCTATATGGAACAAGTAAGCCATTTCTTTTCTATTAAAATAATACTATAGTCAATATCTTTATGCATGACACGTCTTCTTTCAGGAGTATTTCCTTTGGAGCTTCAGGGGTGATTTTAATTTTGATAGGGCCTATTTGCAGTAGTTCTTAGTGTGGTTCAAGACAATTCTTCCAGATCTTTATGTATGAATCAGCTTTCCATAACTATAATAAATACTTCAAATAAGTAACTTATTTTTTTAAAGGTTTATTTTGGCTTACAGTTTTGGAGGTTTTAGTCCATGATCAATTGGCCCTATTGCCTAGATCCCACCTCATATAGGTTTCACCCCTTACTACTAGCACCAACCTGGGAACCAAACCTTTAACAGGCCTTTGGGGGACATTCCGGATCCAACCTATAAAACCTTGCTACCCACAAAATGTGGTCCTAGAACCAGTAGCATCAGCATTAGCAATCACCTGGGAGTTAATTAGAATACTTGACAAAATCATCCCAGACCAAATGATTAGAATCAGGTTTTTAACAAAATCCACTGGCAATTTTTATACACATTTAAAGTCTGAGAAGCTTTGCTATAAATCAGGTATTCTCCAACTTAGGAATGCATCAACCTCAATTAGCCAGCTTGTTAAAACGCAGATGGCCAGGCGTCATTGCCAGCATTTCTGATTGAGAAAATCTGGAGGAGGTCTGAGATTTTTTTTATTTGTAGCAAATTCCCAGGTGATGCTAATGCTCTTCCACACTGAGAAGCACTGCTTTGGCTGATTCATGGGCAGGTCTCTTGGAGAATTAATGTTTATAAACTGCTAATGCATCTTCTTTTGGTGAGTGTGGGTGTGGGGGATAATTGACTTATAGATCATCAAAAGAAATCCTTCTCACTGTATAGGGCCATGTTTTGTGGAGGTGGATCAAATCAACCAGGATGGTTAGCCCTGGTCATGGTTGGTAGAGGTAGGTCAATATGTATGGGTCAACTGAGAAACAGAAAAAAAATTTAAATGTGTTTTTTTCTTATTATTTAGGCACACTCTATAAAAGAATCTATCACTTAAGTAATTGAAAAAATTGTATTGAATAGTTTTTTCATACTATACTTTATGAATCGCATACAAAAATAGGAATTTGCTTGGTAAAGTTTCAAACTTTTTTTACTTTTCAGTTTCTTGTAATGCGCGAGGATGTGGGTTCAAACCCCAGCACCAAGTACACAATGAAGTGTCAGAGCAACAAAAGCCACATGAAAACTAAATGAAATTGATTTTCTCTTTCTCTCATTATCCCTCTCTTAAAAAAAAACCTGTAAAAAAATAATAATATACAGCAATTAAAGATAGGTCCCAAACAAGGCCCAAAAGCTTAGTTTCCTGGTCTCAGACTAATTCTTGGCAGTCTCCACTCAGAAATCTACTGGCTATATCTTAGAAGATAGATATCTCTCACATTAAAACTTCAAGTCCAGCACACGCTCAGCTCAAATTCATACCTATTCCTCAGCATGAAGGTATTTCTGGGTACAGGCTATACACGTATCAGGTAGACCATGATTACCGTTTACACTGCTTGTGAGCTTGGTGAGGCATTAGAGCACTTGTCTCCTGTGTGGGTACTTCCTTGGAGTGACTTCCTTTTTCTTCTGTGGTCCCCTTTCATCTGCCCTAATGAGGTTCTCCTATCTTTCCTCTGTACATTCCAGATCTATCCAAGGACTTTTCCCCCTATGGAGACATTTTATTTGTATGTATGTAATGCATTCCTAGAAAAAGAGTACTAAGACTTTCCTTCATGTGTACGTTTCCATCCTGCTGTGTTCTGGTCCATGATGCCAGCTGAGGCAGTCAGTAGAAGGAAGTCAAACTGACAGGATGGGAGCAGATTATTCTGCCATTCTTGTAGATCCTTTGGTAACACAAATCTCTAGCTGATCATGCCATGCTTATTTAACCTATTTAGAGGTTCACAATAATTTTCCCAGCTCTGTGATTACCAATGATTTCAAATTTACCATTTTAACTATGCTTCATCAGTATATGTAGAAACCACATTATGACTTTGGAGCAAGGCCTAACAAGTACTTGGTATTTGCCTCTCCTGTAACATTGAGAGCATCAGCCAAAACTTTCATTCACACCACTGTGGCAGCAGGGAAAGATGGAGGAAAGAATTGGCCCAAGGCTTTTAGAATTTCAGTGGCTGTCTTTGTTTTCAAAACCATTTCATGACCTCTTAAATAGCAGGGGAAAGACAGGATATTTAGAAAACAATCTGTTGCCAAAGCAGTTGAACTCTAACAAAAAGCCAGAATCAAAGGTGTAAGATTCAGTTAAAAGAAATCTGTATTAGGGTAGACACCACCCCCACCAAATAATTCATTCATTCATCCAGGGTCTCACTCTGATGCCCAAGCTGGCTTTAGACTCTTTGGGGATCAAGCAACCTTCCGGTTCCTCCTTTCCTGGAGTAGCTGAGACTATAGGTACCATCATGCCAGGTGTAATGTAGATCAAAGGAGAAAAGATGATGGGGGATGAGTACTGTTTCAATGTGTCATTTCAGAAATCCTAACAGGAGAGGAGAAATCTTTGCAGAAAATAAAAACGATTATGTGATTGTTTTCTTTCTGCAAGAAATCTAAACTGGTCTCCAGGTCCACTGAGAATATTTAAAAGATTAGATTTAGAGCATAGCTTCAAAACTTAACGCTAGCAGTATTTTTCAGAGACAAACAGATGGAAGGGATTCTGCTCAAAGATGGCCAGAAAGAGGTGGGGGGAGGCTAGCGAAGTAGTAAAATTTGTTTTTAAATTGGCTCTTGAGCCCTAACAGCTGTACTGTCAGGTGGGTATTTCCCAGGAGTTTTTCTGCTTAGCAAAGATTAAAGTGAGTCCATAATTTAGGTCTAAAAGAACTGACAGGAAATATCCAAAGGTACATTGCATCTCTTTCTTCTTAGTGTGCATATATAAATTTGTTATATGAGAGGAAATAGTTGGTAATTAATAAAATGCTTAATCTCACTTTAAGTGAGAGATTATTTTCTCTAGAAAATGCAATCCTGGCTTTGTATTTTAGTGAGCTTTATCTCACTAGTCTCAATTATCCATGGTTATCCATGCCTGCAGATAGCCTAATGTGTCCCATTAAAGAAGCCAGGCCAGCTACTCAAAATGCAGGCACAGTGCCTCAGGGTAATAAGAAGCCTCAGTGGGCTTATTTTGCAAATTGAGCCCTCTTTAGTAATAGCAACTGTGACAGCCCCCTTCAGGACTCTAAAATAAGAGTCTTTTTCAGTCTGGGTCCCAGATCCACTCCCTTCAGTTTAAGGTAAAAACTGCTGTCCTGGCTGCCACCTGCCTCATCAACTCAACCCCTATGTCCCGGGCTCTGTCTTTTTTTTCCTATCTCCTTTCTTCAATCCTTCATCCTTGGCTCTTTCGTCAGTCCTTCACCCTCAATCAACTCACTCTTTCACTTCTCCGACTTTTTTTTTTAATCCAGAATTTCGCTAAAATGTTTTCTTAGAACTGCTCAGTTCTACCATTACTCCTAGTCCAGGAAATCACAGTACAAATTAGCACACTGGAGACAATCACCATCTGTCAGCAGAAACTCCTATATTGTCTTTCTTAAAATTTTTAAACAATCAAAATTGCACAGTTACTGAATACTATTTTTGGGGTTCCCTGGAATAAATGATTGTATTTTTTCCCAAGATGTTTTTACCATACTGTTACACAGAAAAATATTGTTACTAAATGGAACTACTATATAAAATGATTATAGCTGTTAAGACTAGGCATCAGCTCTCTCTGCTTGCCAGTTATACAAATGAAAAAGGAATTCAGAAAATTCTGGACTAATGAAATGAACATAAAAATGAAAAGGGGGTTTTCTGTTTTGTCATTTTAAAAATTATTTTTTAAATGCAATTAAAAGATTTTTTTCTTTGACAAAATCTCCAAATCCAAAACACTAATCCATCAACCAATTTGTTATTTAGGGAATTATGAAAATTTCCAAAGCCAACAAATGTTATATAATAGAATCTTCTTTTATAAAGATTGAATATACTATTTATGAATTTGGATTATTTTCATTTTCTGATTTAAGTCTTCATCCCTGAGTTAAAAGACAACAGGAAAAAATAAAGAGATGGACAGAAAGAGCCAATATGATGAATTGCGCTAATAAAGGTTACAAGGAAAAGAATATAACATGCAACCAAACTGAGGTTATCATATTATCTGCAGGCCCATCCCTATTAGCCCAGACCACGAAAATTACTAGTCTAACAGAAACTCTCTCTTGACTATAGAGGACAATGGCTAAGACAAATGACATTTATAATGGACATACCCAAAGATGGTAAGGTCATATCCAATCAGGACTCTTTCCTGCTTATAAGGAAGTCTCTGGGAAAATTTGAAGGTAATTTAACCTTTTTATCTTGCCCAGATATCTCCACCTGAAACCCTCTGACACTCTCCTCCTCCTTAGCTATAGCAGCAGACTATGCAGAATAACCTTCTGTAAAAGTACTGTGAAAGAATTGGGGTATGAGTAGATTTAAATCATACTGCCTTGGAAATTGTCACTGGCTTATTTTATGTTGGTAATCAACAACTACAGTTCTACATTTTCAGTTAAAAGGGACATCATTGGGAACAATTTCTTCATCTCAGATGTTAGAACTTAAGCTGAGAAGAAACAAAACAACTGACAGGGTACCTGCCTTGCCGAGCATGACGTGAGACAGCTAAGTAGGACTTACAGACTCAGCTCAGCTCTTTCTCCATTGCATTGTTGTATCTTACAGTGGGTAAACAAAACAAAACAAAAAAGTTGATTTTTATCTAGTTTAATGTAAGTAATTATCTACACAAAGAAAGAAGAAGGCAGGCAAGTGGTTGCATAATAAAACTTCATTAACTATAAACCAAGGGTTTAACTCACCCTTTGTTCAAGGTGGTGTGTGAGATTAAGTGTGTTCAACATTGCCTATACTGGAGGTTCTCTGTGCAATTCATCTGAGAACTAGAATACATCCCTCTAGTTAACCATTATGGAAGGATATACTACATCCATACATCTACTTGGGATCTATCCCAATATAGAGAGGAAAGCAGAGTTTGAAAGAGTTCTTTAAGCACCACCCTGCCCTGGCTTCTACCTAGTGAAAAATCATTAGTTCCCAGCTCCCCAAAAAGGCACTTATACAATAAACAAATGTTTATTCAGCGTATTCTGTGCCAGGTACTTGGTATAAATTGGTGAATAAAAAGTTTGAGTTTTAGAGTTAGAAGTTTGAGTTTTGAAACTTAGAATTAACTTTCTTTATATCCCTAAGATGCCTGACTTTGTCAATCACTGACCTCTCTGTTTGATGGTTCATTAATCTCTTTGAGGAGGCTGTATCTGCAAATAAACAATAAAACAAAAAAGTCTCCCTTTCACTTTACCTCCAGCACCTGCTACCTTTTTCTCCTTGACATTTATTACTACACATAATTTACTATTCATCTCCCTCCATTAGAATAAACTAAGTCCCCAAAGAACAAGTGTTGCTGTCCATTTTATTCACTGCTGTGTACCAAGAACATATAGGAAATGCTCAAATTTGTTGCTTAAATGAATAATACTTCCTCTGCACTTGCCAATTATACTTGGTTCATCCTCTGTTCACTCATGGTTCCCTATCATCCTCTTCCAATCATTCTTCCATGTCCATTATATTGGCCTGCAATCCTCGAAGGACTTTTTTCTGCTGTTTACAACTAGGTAAAGTATAGCCAGTCAGGACTCCATGATTATCTGTTACATGATAATCCTCTTTTACTCCTACCCTCTTATATATTCCATGGATAGCAATCCTCAACCCTAAATGACTACCACTGCCCAACTTACTTTTTTTTTAAAGAGAGAATCAATTTTATTTATTTTTTCATCTGGTTTTTGTTTTTCTAACACTTAGGTGTGTTTGTGGTGCTGGGTTTCGAACTTGGGTCCTTGTGGATGCTAGGCAAGCACTCTAACCACTGAACCACCACTCCAGACCCTGTTCAACTTACTTTTTGTCCAACCCAGAGCAATGCTAGAGAAGATATTAAATTTACACTGGACTAGGATAATAACAATTCATAGTAGTACTCAACACTCAGATTCCATGGTATACAGAAGAAATAGAATAGGATTAAGAATTAGATCTGTGTTTGAAAACTGAGTATAATATCTACTATCTGGTATTTTTCCCAATGGGAAAATGGGGATAGTAGTACATATTTCATATCATGAGGATTGTATTTTATTTTTTTTAAAGAGAGAAGGAGAGAGAGAGAGAGAGACAGATAGAGAGAGAGAGAATCAATTTTTATTTAGTTTTTCATGTGACTTTCACTGCTCTGATGCTTGATACTTCATTGTGTACATTGTGCTGGGGTTCAATCCATGTCCCTGTGCATGCTGCACAAGTGCTAAAACCACAGAGATTACCCATGAGGATTGTATTTTAAATAAAATAATGTATATAAAGACTCCCAATGGATTTAAAGGCATATAAAAGGTGCTTAATAAATGTTAGTTCCTCATCTTCCTTTAATTTGACACATTCCACAAATCTCCACTGATTTACTCACTTGATTCTATGCTTTCTGGAATTATTATTAATTTTCCTTTCCTCCCTCTTTTTCATGTCAGAACTCCATGTTTTCACGCATTCTCTCTCCTGATTCAGAAGGTGTCTCTTCTTTTCTAAAACTAACCCTTTATCCATGCCCTGGATGCACATTAGAATCATCAGAGGAGCTTTTAAGAAATACAGATGACTGGGTCCCACCACAGACCAATTAAATATGCATCTATAGAGGAGGGAGCATGACATCATTCTTTTTTTTAAGTTTCCCTACAAAATGCCAAGACAATCAATAGTGGGAAGAATAGTCTTTTAGGTAAATATTGCTGGAAAAAGTGGATATCCACATTCAAAAGAATGAAGTTGACTCCCTTTCTTATATTATGCAAAAAAATTAACTCAAAATGGATCACAGACCTAAATGTAGAGCTAAAAATATAAAATAACTAGAAGAAAACATAAGAGAAAATCCTAATGAACCTGACTTAGGCAAAGCTGCTATAGCACAAATAACAAAAGAAAAAAATAATAAACTAAACATTAAACAGTACCATCAAGATGTTGATGATATCTTGAGATATCATCTGAGAAAACCTCTGCAAATCATATATCTGCTAAAGAGCTCATATCCAGCATATAAAGGACTCATAACTCAATAAAAGCATAAATGATCTAATTTCAATATGGGTAAAGGGTCTAAATAGACATTTCTCCAAAGAAAACATACAGATGGACAATAAGCACATAACAAGAAGCTCAACATCATTCATCGTTGGGGAAAAGTAAGCCAAAACCACAGTTAGTTGCTACTTCCAATTCATTAAAATGGCTCTATTTATTTTAAAATGATAGATAATAACAGATGATCATGAGGATGTGGAGAAACTGGAAGCCTCAGACGCATTGCTGATGGGAATGTGAAATAGTGCAGCCACTCTGGAAACTGGCATCCCCTCAAAATGTTAAACATATAGGAAACATATGACCCAGAAAGTCCACTCCCAAAATGAAAATATGACCACACAAAAACTTGTACATAAATGTATATAGCAGTATTACTAATGGCTAAAAAGTAGAGAACAACCCAAATGTCCATCAACAGAGGAAGATGAGTAAAATATTATTTGGCAATAAAAAGATATAAAGTACTGATCCATGCTACAACGCAGATGAACTTTGAAAGCATTACATTAAGTGAAGAAGAGAAAAGCTAATCACAAAGACCATATATTATATGGTTTCATTTATATGAATGCCCAGAACAAGCAAATCTATATATAGAAAAGTAGATTAGTGGTTGCCTAGGGCTGGGGATTAGGAGAAATGAGGAGTGACTGTTAATGGGTATGTGGTTTCTTTTCGTGATGAGGAAAATGTTCTAGAGTTGGTTGTGGTGATGGTTGCACAACTCTGCGAACATACTAAAAACCACTGAGTAGTGAAAAATAAGAGGAAGGAAGGAATAAAGGGAGAGAGGGAAGAAGAGAGGAAAAGTTCTATAGTAATTCTAATGTTAAAGTCTACTTCTGGTAACTTACCTTTTAGATTCCTTGGGAGTAAAGATTGCATCTTCTAAATCTGTTTCCTCCATATCTTTACGGAATAATAAGCAACACAGAGCAGGAGTATGCTGAGCAGGTGTATGCTGTCCTTTGAACGACTTTTTGTTTTATTTGGTTTTGTTTTTAAGCAGCAGAGGGTTCTTGGGGAATCTTCATTTTAATCAAAATTATAAGAGCTAAATTGCCAACTGGCAGATTTGTCATCTTGACTATCTTGATTCATTTGAGCTCCCCAGCAATTAATTCAGCTGTAGCACACAGAAAGAAGGCAGGTAGACTAAACTGAGCAAACCAAACTGACCGGTTCCACCATCAAGGTATGGTTGTTCTGTCATATACCAGTGGATGTGGCCTCTGGCCCTTAGAAACCATTCCTTTGACAGTTCCCCAGGACACAGTTCTGGTTTGACTGACTTTGTTTACTAAATAAATTAATTCCTTCTTCTGGAATAGTTTCAATTTTTAAACAGAAAGCCAACTATTGACAGTCACTGATACACAGGATTTTATTGTTTGATATTAAACAACTAAGAGTTATTGTTTTTTTTCCTACAAGTACACTATACATGAAAATAAATACAATCTGGAACACAGCCACTAGGAGTGGGGAGAAAGGGGATTTTACATCCATCCTGTGCCTTGAAGGGACAGTTTTATTTTAACAAATTCAAGTGTAGACTGTATGTCTTTCAAGGAAATAAAACTCCTTTTGCAAGATGTGCATTAAAGAGTCTGGTGGACATTTCTTTTTTCTTTTTCTTCTTTACTTATCTTTTTTTTTTTCCTTCCTGGTGCTAGGAATTGAATCCAGGGCCTTGGGCATGCTAGGCAAGCATTCTCCCACTGATTTATACCCCCAGCCCCTGGTGCACATCCACTACTACTGTGCTATACCTCCAGCCCATGAATACAATTTTTTTTTAAATGTCAAGAATTTGGTCTTTGATCTGGTAAACCTCAACAATTTAAAATAACTTTGAAATTGCTACTTTCAATGAAGTGTCTAAAGGTTCATACACACACACAAAAGAAAAACACTGAAAAAAGTGAAGATGTTTACAAATCTAGGGAATTTCATCTAAAATTTTCTCTAATTTGTTCAACCCAGCAAATTAAAAATAGCAAAACAAGAAACCACAATAGTCTGACTATAGGATGAAGATCTGATTTGAAACTAGGCAGAAGTTCTCGTTCTATAACTTGAGTGCGTTTAATACACTCAGAAAAACAAAACCAGGGAGTGCAACACCAATCTGAGAAACAAAGGAAAGTGTGAAATTCTCAGGTGTAATTCTGAAATTAAATGGGTTTGTAGTTGGAAGATTCATTAGGAAGAACAATTCAAAAGATATCATTAGAACCATAATCTAGAAGCACTGCTTCATGAGAAAAGATTATAATATAAAAATCTCAAAACTAAGTATTGATTGTACAACATAAACATATGGCTGGATAATAAATAATTGGCATTTTGATGTCTCTCAGTGGAAAGAAAATCCAAGGGCATGTTGCTGACCAGTATAAATTGCTCAAAGTGAGATAGTTGGAAAATGCTACTAGATTATTTGGGTTGAGGAGTTGCCCCAGGGGCAGAACTTGTCACAATGTCACATCCCTCTCTTTAGTATCATAACTTTCACCAGAATAAACTAGAGCTTTGGCAAACAAATTCAATCAGATGCTGTTTGTTAAAACTACAAGCAAACTATAAAATCAACTTCACACATATAACACATTAGAACTTTTCCATATTTCCCAAACACCGTGTAATAGTGTAATAAACTATTTTCAGTTGGAAGTTCATCTTAGAAAAATATTCATGTGCATTTCTATGCAATATAATTTTGGAGCTTAGCAAGAAATGACTTAATTAGGGGATATTTAAAAAATCACAATTTAAGGGGCAATTTCCCCTTTGCTTCTGGTGCAGGTTTTTAGGTCTTTGATGATACAAAGTACATGGAATGACATAAAGAAGGCTACAAATATGGATAAATATAACCCTATAGCTCCCATCATCAAAGCTTTTGAAAAACGGTTGAGCAAGAAGTATTCATCTTTCCCAAATTGCAATCTCAAAATATTGATTGTTACACAATTAGGAAACAAAGGCAAGGTGAAGGGTGAGTAAGGATAGAAGGACGGCAGCAGGGAAGACAAGCGCTCCACAGGACAGAACCTGCTCTGTCTTGGTAGCCCCACTTTCCACAGCACCTTCCTAGTGCTCTATGCTTTTCCTCTAATACCACCCACATCATCTCAAAGAGACAGGAATCTCCCTTTAAGGAAAGCCAAGCCAGCATCCAGAGGTAACGTGCAGATCCGTAAAAGAAAAATGTCCACGTCTAGCAGGCAGACAAGCAAAGGAAAACCAGCTGTCAGTTTGAGGCTCCTAGCTGTAACCGGGTTTCGGGTTTCTCTCCGCCTCAGTCTCTCCGTCTCTCCTTCAATAATATCAATTTTCTAATCACCTCAAATCACAAATACATTCTCCGTCTATCCTTGTGAGATAAATACTGATGAAACAGAAAAACAGAGTGCGATACTCACAACAATGAAGAATTCCTACACATGCTGTTCCATTTTCTTGCTTTAAAAAGATGGAAGGTTTTGAGCCTTGAAGAATTAGAAAAATAAAGGGGAGGGGGATTCCACCCGCACAATCCTCCAGCCCACCGCAAAGGAGCCCAAAGGCTTGCTGACGTCACGGATTCATGAATGGATGTAAATTGGGCTGGTTTAGGATTCCGCACAGACTTCGTGGTGGTGTGTGCCATGGAAAAAAAAGAAAAAAAAAAGGACGGGGGAGGGTCCTGAGCATGCCCAGCCAATAGGCTTCAGGCAGTCATGGCCAGCCTTCTTTTAGAAGGAATCTGGTCATAGAATAAACAGAGCCTGCCAATCAGGCGTCTGCCACTGCCTTAGGACAGAGTGGCAGCTTGAGAGGGAGGGGCGAGTGTGTGTGTGTGCGTGTGCGCGCGCGCGCGCGTGCGTGTGTGTGTGTGTGTGTGTGTGTGAACAGAGAAAAAGAGGGAGAGAAGCTGTGATAGTCATGAAAACATTATTATTGCATATTGCTACTAAATGAAGGAATCAAAATAGAATTTTGGTGTGAGCAATGCTACTAAAAATGCATTTAGAAGAAGATCACATCTTTTATTCATTAAAGCTATTTTCTTTAACCCTTTTCTTTCTGTTCAGCAATATGCTGGATGTGATAAAAACAAATCAAAGTCTGGGAAATAATTTCTAAAACCGGTGAATAGTATACTTGGTGCACAGTACATCATGACTTGTAACACTCAAATAGTAGGGAAAGGGTACATGAGATTAATAATCTAGTGACTAAGGAAATATATATATATATATATGACAATATTACATTAATCTAATTGTTTTGTATAATAGTAACATGTTGCTATTGTTGCTAGGACCTTTGTGATGTGTCCAGTGTGAGTGTGGAAGAGTAATTTACTACTATATTTAAATAAGGTACAACATTCCTTCATTGGTTTACTCAGCTTCTGATATTCATTTAAGATAGGGCTCCAAGAGGACTCTTAAAGAATAGAAGCAAATTTTAGTTTCAGTAAGAAACTGTTATCAGCAAAAACAGCTATATTAAATTCTCCCAAAGGACCCGTGACATTTCTTTACTCTTTAAATTTTTAAAAAGTTACACCAAAGAGGAGATTAATATAATTTATTGTCCTATTCCCCATAATTTTACCTCACAGTTATCAATGCTTCACAAATACTGACCATGACTTTTGAACTTGGGAAATGTCCCCTAAATCCTAGAACAACAGGTTAATATAAGGCCTCAGTTATGAGGTGACCAGTGACCAAGAACATTCTGAACAGACAAACTCTCTTTCTCTCTCTCTCTCTCTCTCTCTCTCTGAGATTATTTGCATAACCAAGATAAGGGAAGTCCTTTCCTGTTCTATGTGGTTCTGGAGGGCCTGAACCTGACCACCAGTAAATATTACACACTGCTTTACTCATTTGGAAAAAGAAAACTTTCTAAGATTATTTCGCACACATCAGAGACATTCAGTGTACTGTTCTACTATACGCTCAAACAATAAAATACCACTAACAAACACAGTCAATCAATTACTCTAAAGGAGCTAATTGTAGAATATCACCACAGAGAAGACGTATCAAAGACGTTTACCCACGAAAGATAGGAATGCTCAAGGCCAATGCAATATTGGTACATTCCCAGTAGGTCTGAGGGTACTACACACAGACCTATGTCAATATGTCCATGTACCAAGATTATTTTAGAACCAATAAATGGAAAGAAGATAAAAGAATACATACATATATATAATATTATATATATATAATAGCAATAAAAGCTAAAAAGAAGATTTTAAAAGAACCAGATCTATAAAAACATTTTTTTCTCCTCAAATCATGTAGATTAACAGAATAAATCAATAGTCTTATTGTGGACTATGTCACTAAGACGGCCAGCAAGCACATATACACATTAAATATCTACAGTTCTCTGTAGGTCAATCATACCCAAATAAAGCTGCTTCTAAAACACACAGCCAAAACTGCTATAGAAGCTAACACATATATTGTTCTTTTCTTTAAAAAAATCTTATAAATAGTATTACCATGTCATTTATTAAAACCATGGTTTTTTTTTTTTTTAAAGAGAGAGGGACAGTGAGAAAGAGAGAATCAATCTTATTTTAGTCTTTCATGTGGTCCTCGTTGATCTGAGACTCCATTGCATACTTGGCGCTGGGGTTTGAACTCGAGTACCTGCGCATGCCAGGCAAGCACCGTAACCACCAAGCCACCCTAACACATATATTGTAAGGTTCATTTAGTAGCATCATTACTAATAATAAGTCAACCAGGGATGGGGGTAGTTCCCACAGTAATTCAACAAAACAGGTCTATAAGAGCTTCTAATAACAACCATCTAAGATTGTTTGCTCAATAAATAATATGGTAAATGAAAACTAGCTGGCTTTATGGCCTTGCCACTTTAGTAAGATGAATTTGGTCAAGGTTAGTGTGCTTCCCTATACCACAGAAATAATAACTGGGCCAACAAAGATTTCACCATGTAAAATATTATGGGAAATCACTGAATAGATAAATTATAGAAGCTGTAGAGGTAATTCTAGGACGAAGCCATTGTTTTGAGAGGAAGGTGGAAGGGGCATGAAAAAGGTACCCAACTACAGCAGTACTGCCCAAGAGAACTTGCTGTGGTGATGGAAATGTTCAATAATTTGCACTAATACCACAGCCACATGTGGCTACTGAGCATTTGAAATGTGCCTAGTGTTCCTGAGGAGTTGAAATTTTAATTAATTTAAATTTTAGAACAAATAGTCGCAAATGTTGGTGGCTACCATATGGGGCAATTTACTTCTAGAAAGAGCAAGCCAAGTTCCATCATCATAAGTTTTATATATATGTGTGTGTGTATGTGTGTGTATTTTTGAGACAGGTTTTATGTGGCCCGAGCTGCTCCCTAACTTCTGGGCTCAAGTGATCCACCTGGCTCAGCCTTCACAGTAGTTGGGATTACAGGTATGTGCCATTGATTGTAAGTAATTTTTTATTTCAGCATGTGGGCATGCTAAGTGTGGAGAACTACATACTAGGTGTGGAGCTTATCAAGGTGAATAAGCTCTTTTAAGAACTGAATGAACCTCTTCAAATTTCAGTAATGACTGGAAGATGATGCTGGTCTCCTTATCTAAGAAGATATTAAAAACTCATTTCTAGATAAAAATCTATGTGTAGAAATTAAGGTACAATTATTCTGTTATAAAAATATGAACTATTCTAGTTTTTATTTTTTTGAGGAACATTGTATTCTTTAAAAAAGGAAAATGACTCATAAGCTAGAATCCAATAAAAGTCGAAAGTATCACGATTCAGTGGCAAATTTTGTCAAAAATACTACAGAAAAGAAAGTGTATAGTGACTTTAAATGCTAATGCATGAAGACTCAGATTTCCTTCACAGGCATCAGAATGTAGTGCTACAAGCTGAGATGTGGGTCCACATCCTGTCTCTGCCACTTATTAGTTATATAAATCCAAATAAACTTGAGTTCAGTTTTTGCCTTAGTAAAACAGGAATAATAATAGACTATACTATTATTGGAAAGTTAAATAAAGACACACACATAAAGAGTTTAGTACAGTACCAGCATATACAAGATAATAAATTACACCAGTAGCTGTTTTGTTTGTTATTATTCAAATACCATGACTCTTCTACTACTTGAACAAGGGAAATTTCAACAGCTGTGCAGATCTGGGAATCAAAATTATAGGAAAGAATGCAATATGTTTTAGGTTGCTTATAATAAAAGTTGAACAAGTCCTTTCAGGAAATTTTTTAAAAAATCTATCAGTGACACTTCCAGGAATATTCTCTGAGGTTCTGAATCAGAGAGAGGAAAAACCTTCAGGTAGTTAAGCTAATTGATCAAGAACTCTGTTCATTTTTTTAATAGCTAAGTTTTTGTTTTAATTTTACATAAAGATGCAGTTTGTATAAAGTGATATGAACTAATATTGAAAACAATCTTTCTACTAGGTAGGAATTCTGGTCAGAATTCTTTCCTTCCATATCAAAATGCTAACTAAGCTAATCTGTCATATTTCCTATCTAAAACATATGGATCCTTCCTATCTAAAACAAGTGAATTTCAATATTCAAAAACCTCAGCAGACTCTTAACTTCATTTTTTTCCTGTCCAGCTCCCATTAAATGCCTATCTGAAAAAATGATTCTTAAGAAACATCTAAGGAAAAACATTTTTATAAATATCATTAAAATCTATCACTGTTAAAGGAGATAATCAGAAAGCTACCTGCTAACTATCATTAACCTAGCATTCCTTGGCAGAATCACTCATTGGGTCTTATGGATTTGCTTTTATGAAGGATTATTATAAGAAAAAGTCATATTGCTTTTATGTTCTTTTACGTCTGTTCACTTGCATGGTATCCTCACATATGGAATTTATATTACAACTTAATACCACGGAGTTTTCTGTTCTCTCAGAATTATTAACTGTCCACTTTTCAGATGACAACTGTGTAATTCACTGAATCCCTGGGGTTTGAACTCACGTACTCACACATGCCGGGCAAGCGCTGCAACCACCGAGCCAATACTCCAGCACCCCTTCGTAAACTTTCAAAAAGCTAAGACTTTCAGTAAATTCTACAATCATCTTTCTGATAAAAGAAAACTCTAAAGGTATATACAATTATGGTAAACTTAGAAGAATATCATGAATTAACTGGATTTGCACTCTTCAATGTTTTTTCAAAGGATAATAAAACATCTAGTCAACTGAAGAAAAGCAATTGCTTGTCATTTTATATGTCATTTAGAATAAATCTTAACAGCTTAATGATGTTTCAAAGTATTATCTCTGTCAAAAGGATGACTACAAATGAGGATGTAAGAATTCTCTTATTGATACTGCAAATGCACTGAAGCAATCAAAAGCAAATGGATTTCTCAATTTATAAAATATTTAGCATCCTCAAAATATGCCATTCCAAATATATAAATTATGTCAAGGTGACATGTACCAAACCTTTGTAGGTTTAAAAATTATATCTGAATTTTATAAAGGCAACTTACACATTGAAAGAATAAAAGGAAATTTTATACATTACTTTATTCATAGAATTCCTAATACTTTCTGGGATGGGGGGTGTAGCTCAGTGGTACAGTGTGCCCTGGGTTCAAACCCCAGCACCCTCCCCCCCAAAAGAGAGAGAGAGAGAAAAAAAACTACTGAGAGCTCATGTGAAAAAAAAAAGACCTTAACCATCTAAATTCTATTCCACATTTGTTCCCATCAGCTAGCTACAAATTGGCATTTCCATTTTAGCCTTAAACAGTAGGCAAGATAAATGAAGATCAATACCTTACAGCGGTGGATGTCAACCCTTTTTAAAGTTTGCCCCTACACCTTCTCCATTTGAGGGAACTGTCTCTCCCCCACTTTCAGTCTGTATGGTTCAGATGGGGCTGACTGACCTGAAGCTAGGCCTGGAAGAGGGAGAAGATGACACAAGGCTGAAATTCATCTCTTTGGTCATAACGATTAGTGAAAAGATAGACACATGACCCAAGCCAGCCAATGAGTATCAACTGACTCATCCCTAGAATGTTCGCTACAATTATTGGGGAAGGAAATACACATTTATTTTATTAGGTTACTAGCTATAAGGACAACATAAGCAGAAGGTTGCCACCTTTGTCCATATATAGAACAGAGGAAAGGTGTCCAGATGGGGTAAAAGAAAGAAGACAGATTCCTAATAACAGAGATTGGCTAATTTAGCCACTTACTCTGCTGGACCTCTCAATTATATAAACCAATCAATTCCTTCCTCTTCCTCCTCCATCTTTTTTCCCCCTATCAGTTTTTTCTTTTTAAGAGAGAGGGACAGTGAGAGAGAGAGAAGAGAAAAAGAGGGAATCAATTTTATTAAGTTTTTCTCTTGGCCTTCCATTGCTCACACACTCTGTTGTGTATGTGGTGCTAGGGTTATGAATTCACGTCCTTGCACCTGCCAGGAAAGCACCGTAACTGCTGAGCCACCACTCCAGCCCTCTCCATCAGTTTAATATAAGTTTCTGTAACTTACAGCCAACAGAGAGGCCTTTTAACATAATGTCATTTATTGACTGTCTTCCATCATACTCAACAAAAGCAAATTAAAATGATTCCCTGTTCTTTTTCCTGACACCAATAATTTCAATACTTTGATAGATTTTTAAATTTTGTCTTCTAACCCTTACTTAGTGAGTGATTACACTTTACAACTATCTTTGTCATCCTCAAATGATCAACATTCATAAGACCCAACATTTATTTCCAAATATCGAGCTCTGTCTTTTGATTTTTATTAATTAATTAGTTAATTAATTCCTTCATTTATATTGAACCAGGAATTCATTGTTTTGCCCAGGCTGGCTTCAAACAAAGGATCCTCCTGCCTCAGCCTCCTAAACTGCTGTGAATACAGGTGCATGCCACCATGCCAGGCTATAATCTTTAACACTTTGAAGTCAGTGACTTCCATAGAAATTGTTTTTACTGTTAATCTCAATTAATCCAGGCTTTAAAATACATTAACTTGGAAGCCGGGTGTGGCGGCTCACACCTGTAATCCCAGCAGCTCAGGAGGCTGAGGCAGGAGGATCGCAAGTTCAAAGTCAGCCTCAGCAACGTAGCAAGGCCCTAAGCAACTTAGACTCTGTCTCAAAATAAAAATTAAAACGGGGTGGGGATGTGGCTTAGTGGTTAAGTGCCCCTGGATTCAATCCCTGGTACCAATAAACAAACTTGGAAATCCTAGGTAAGGTTACTTAATTGTTCCATGCCTTACTGCAAAATAGAGGTAATTACACTGTAGCACAGAACCTTATCATGGGTCAGCTACATATTCAATAACTTCATAATCAAAACCATAGCTCCACTTATCTTTTATATCTCTAAATTACATATGTTTCTCATCAGTTATTCTTACACTGAGGTTGATTGATAGATTACAACTTTTGATTTCTTAAATTGTTTACTGTCTAGTCAAAGGTTATAAAAACCAAATTTTCCTTTGAACTATCCTTTTCCTGACTTTCATTTTAAAGTCAATTCTCTTTGTCTAAATATCCACTTTAAGGGTATCTTCCTTCTATGATTAGTCTATGTATGCTGAAGGAATTTAAGACCAAGCAAAATATAAATAGAATGGCAAAGAATCTGCCAAAGAACATTTTTGTTCCCAAGTGAAAAATTATTTTAACATTTACCAATTTGAATTATGCGTGCCATTACTCTTTTGCATAATAGAGAGGCATTGTTATTGAGTACAACAATAATACAGCTATAAATTACCAGTTTTTACTATGTCAAGCATGTGCTAAGAGCACCGCATAAATATTTCATTTAATTCAGACAAAGATTTAAATAGGTATTTTAATCCCATTTTAACATGAGGCATAGAAAAGCTAAAAAAACTTGAAGAAGAAAGCCAGTTTAAAGAGAGAGAGAGCAGCAGCAGATTTCAGAACTTAGTCTCTTATTATGCTAGTCTGTTGGTAAGAAAAAAAAGATAATTTAAATGGGAGTCTCACACTAGAAGTATCCAAACAATTGGATATGATGAAATGTATATAATTATCCATTTATAAAGTCATGCTACAGCAATTATTGAAGAAGCCCATTTTAAGTGTATGATCCACAGGCCTGTGAATAAGTAATACAGGGTGTCTGGCAGCTCCATCTGTGAGAGCAGTAAGAATAGTAATAGGCAAATGAAAAACTAATCTGTTAGAACCTATTTCATGAAGTGAACTGTTCAGGACTACCCAGGCAGACTAATGTGTGTGCTCAGAACGCCAGTGAAAAAAGAGACGTTGAAAATATTTACTTTTGATGGAATCAGATGTTTGATATATTTATTTTGAAGAATCAAAGTTATTATTGTAGGGGAAATGAGAATTTTATTATATATATAATATAAATGTATAAAATGTGAAATATAAAATACTCAGCATTGTTTAATGATTTTGACTTAATGTTTAGGCAAGAGGTAATATTTTTCAGTGTTTTGGACTACAAAATCTTAATCCAGCCTCGGGTTTTAAAACATATAATTTCATAGATTTATAGGGCAAAGGTTATTGTCTCCAAAGCAGGAGATGCTCCAGTGTGTATGAGCAAGCTGAGGTATGGCACAGGAAGATAACTACCCCAGTGGGTCCTTTCAGGAGAACTACTATCCTATCTTCCCATTCACAGAAGCTGTTAAAATAAAGTCAGAGTTTCTTAAAGTGTTAAACATACATCCACCCTACGATACAGTTCTTCGGCTCCTAGCTATTTCTTCATGTGAAGACTTGCACATGTTCATAGTAGCTTTATTTGTCATAGTCCCCAAATGAAAACAATCCAAATGTCCATCAGCAAGTGAATGAATAAACCATGGTATATCCATACAATGGAATAAAAAGGAATGTATTATTGATACATGCTACAATGTGGATGAATCTCAGTGTAGTTATGCTAGGTGAAAGAAGCCACAAAAAGGGTACATCCTCTATGATTCAGTTAATATAATATTCTAGGAAGTGCAGATAAGTGTACTATGACAAAAACATACAATAATTGTTGAAGGTGTGGTCCCAAGTGCAGCAATGTTCAGAGGTGAGGCTTTTGGGAAGTGATTGAATCATGAGGGCTTTGACCTCATCAATCCATTGATAGCTGAATGGACTACTGGGAGGGAGCAGAGGTGGGACCTGGTTGAAGGGAGTGGGTCCTTGGAACTGTATGTCTATATGTTATTCCCAGTCTGTTCCCACACCCCTTTCTTTCTCTTTCTCTCTTGCTTTCTAGCTGACATGCCCTTCCTCCATGGTGCTCTGCCTCACCTCAGACCCAAAGCAATGGAGCCTGCTGACCATGGACTGAAATCTCTGAAACCATGACCCAAAATCCTTCTTTCCTCCTTTAAGTTATTTTTCTCAGGTATTTGTCACAGGAATGAAAAGCTAAGTACAAAAAGTTTAAAATTACTATTCTAAGATATATACTTTTAATACATCTATTTCTTATTATTCTTTATATCTCACTTTATACATCATGCCTTTTATACTAAACTATCTTCTTTATACTATGTTCTTTTTGAGTTGCTAATGTTTAAATTCCAGAAATAATAATTGGAACAAATAGTCCTAGTCATTCTTTTTAAACAATCTTGTACTGCACTTTACAGTTTACAAAGTACTTCAAATCATCCAATGAGTAAAAATTAAAGATTATTTTTGTTTATTTATTTTTCAAGTGCTGGGTATCAAACCCAGGACCTCCTAGACAAGTGCTCTACCACTGGGCTGTCCCAGTCCCTAAACATGAATTTTTTAAAAAAGTGGCAATGCAATGATGAAAAAGTCTGTTTCTGGCATCAAGATGCTTTGGTGAGATGAATAACTACACAAAATAGCGTGAATATTAAATTCATGGGGCAGAAAGGAATGTTTTACTTAAGGTTGGTAAATGTCAGAAAGAAATTAACTGAAATTTGGGGCAAGAAGTCTTCCTGGAGTGGAATTGTCCTATACACTGCAAAATACTTAGAGCATACCCAGCATCTCTATAACAGTTTGTCTTACCATGGCTTAGGAAGTCCCTCAAGTACTTGTCTCCCCAGGCACCAGGGGGACTGAGTCTGCCAATCTGAGACCTACAGGTTAGGTTACAGAATAGTGCTCTGTGGTGCCCTCTGTTGACATAGAGAGGTAAGAGCAGTCTCTTTGCAAACAAATGTGCTGGTAACCCTTAGGGAAAAAAATGTAAATCCCTTGGAGAAAAACATACCGAGGTCAAAGATGTCTCACACTGAGCCTCAGGCCTGGGGAAGAGCTCTGGGAATGCAGAAGAGAGGCAAGAGATGGGGGACAGGAGGAGAGACATAGAGAGATTCGGGGTGGGGGGAGGGAACTGACCAAACTGTATCACTGTATTGTGTGCATCTATGAATATGTGATAACAAATCCCATCATTATGTACAACTATAATGAACTAATAAAAATAAATAAAAATTTAAAAGAGCTCTGGGAATGGGGGACAAAGCTGAAGAAAGCCTGGGAAGTGATTTTCCTAGTTCAGATTATAGCCAGTACTTGTGATTTCCTTGTCTCTGGCAAGGTGTCATGTTTGTTAAGGGGAACATAGGCTTGTCCTTACACAAACACACCCTGTCCTTATGCTGCAGTTTGCTCCACCACTCCTGGTTTGCACTATTGCCCTTTTACCCAAGGCTTGAATTAAGTCTTTCTTTTCCTTCTGATGGAATGATCATTTTGGGCTGGTGATTACAGTCAGTTATAATAAAGAGGTAGACTGGAACTGTACTTTGCAGAGGAGGGATTTAGGGAAACTGGATAGGAGAAATCAGGGACAATTCTGCCAAGGTAGCTCATATCAACTGTAAAAATGGTAAAGCAAATGCTTAGGACTTTTCATTCCAATATAAGATTATAGTGTACAGTATAACAGAAAAAGAACTGGAAGTTAGAGGATAAGATGTGAACACTGAATCAGTAAACTGTGGCCTTGGTTTTGAAAATGAGCCTTATACAACAATCCACAAATAGGCTCATAATTTGTAGATTCACACTCAGAACTTAAGTCATCTCTTTATTATTAACACCAAAGGAGGGAGCAAATAAGTCAGAACCCAAACATCTTTCAAGGAAAAATCAATTTTAATATTTACTCATTAATATATGCTACTCTCAGGTAATAAACTTAAAACCAAATAATGAAGCCAAACTGGAAAGCTCCTGGTTTTCCATTACATGTAATAATAGTACCCAAAATAGGGTAGTCCTATGTTTATTACTGCCTGTGATAATAAAAGACAGATGTTGCTACTTTTAGCAACCTGCCCCAAATTAATCAATCTACAATATATTTTTAAATTTTATTACTCCTTAAGTTACAATCCTACGCTGAGAATTAAAAGCTGTACACGTAACATTGTCTATGTAATAAGTAGACAGAGCAGAGAAAAGTGGTAGGGAAGTGGGTTGAACATAGTGCTTATTTAGATACCCTGAAAATTCAATAATATAGAAATAAAAAATAGAGATTTTTGTCGCATGCCGTCTGTTTTTAAGATACCTTGACATATGTTGTTGTGTATACACATGAAAATAAATCACAGACCCTGACTTCAGCCTATTTCACTGGATAAGAAACACAATAAATAGGAAATTTAAAATTGCTATAGAGGCTTAAAATCATAATAGAAAGCATAGTGGTACACACTGTCTGCCAATATACAATTTTCTCACTTTCCTTTTAGAGAATCCTTGACCTCGTCACCCCTATTTTAAAGGTTCAGGTGGGAGCCAGGCATGGTAGGCAGCACACACCTGAAATTCTAGCAACTTGGAAGGATGACTCAGGAGGATGGCAAGTTCAAGGCCACTCTCAGCAACTTAGGGAGACCCTATTTCAAAAAATTAAAAAGGCTAGGGAAGTAGATCAGTGGCAGAGTGCCCCTGGGTTCAATCTCAATCCCCAGTACCATACACACATACACACAAAAACGGGTTAGGTGGGTACACATCTACTCTGTTAAAGACTTCTCTGCTCTCCGGTTGTAGATATGACTACATGAATAAGTTCTAGCCAATGGGATGTGGGTGAGGGTTATATCTCCAACTTCCAAGTCTTCTTTGAGAAAAAGCTGCTTTCCCTAGGCCCTTCTCCACCCCCATTCCCATGATCATGACAACACCCTATGTAATGGGAGAGCAACAAAATAGAAGTAACCTTGGGCTTTGAACAGTCTAGCAAATCAGAGCTATATACCTGTTTAATTTGGGATTGTTAATGAAGAGCGAAATAACATTCTTTTTTTTTAAGAGAAAGGGACAGTGAGAGGGTGAGAGAGAAAGAGAGAGAGAATCAATTTTTATTTAGTTTTTCATGTGAATTTCATTGCTCCAACACTTCGTTGTGTACATGGTGCTGGGGTTTGAACCCACATACTTGTGCATGCCAGGCAAGTGCCGTAACCACTGAGCCTCCGCTCCAGCTCCAAAGGAGGGATTTTAATGTTGTAAATATAATTCAGCCTTGTTACTCTGTTACTGCTGCTTAGTTTGTATCCCAGCTACTATATCCTGCTGCTGGTGGTATCTGATCATTTCCTAAATGAGATAAATAAGCAATGATTGTTGTAGACATTATGAGAAAAACTAACGACTCAGAGAAAGAGCTGGGAAAAAAATTAAAACCCAATCTACTCCTTGTGTTTTAACATACAAAGAAACTGAGGCTCAAAAATTTGTCCATAGTTGTGGAATTTGTGACAAGCAGGAAGCAGCTCCAGGTCTCTGAACATTTTTTGCATTACAACATCTATCTATGCGGTGACAGCAATACTAATCCTGGCTTTCTTAGCACAAGCAGTTAAGATTCTCTCACTACTCCTGATACAGAGAATGCTATTCTCAGTTCTAAAGGAAAGCCAAAAAGAATCTTAAAAATCATTTGTTTTGCCTCAAAGGTATCTGCAATCTAACATAAGGGAAGATAATAGTATAAATATATGGTACTAATACAATAAGGATAAACAAACAAGAAACAGACCAAGCAATTCGAGTCAGAAATCCAACAAGGTATAAATGGAAATGGTCACAAAAGTCTTATAGAAGAAGTTAGTCTCCTGATAACATAAGTGCTTTGAAAATACAGAAAATATGACTCAAGAATACTTGAATCAGGGGCTGGAGAGGTGGCTCAGCAGTAAAGTGCTTGCATGGCATGTGTAAGGACCGGGGTTCAAACCCCAGCACCATGTATACAACTAAGTGTCAAAAAAAACAAAAACCAGATGACAAAAATAAATAAAAATTGACTCTGTTGTTTTCTCTCTACAAAACATAAAAAAAAGATTAGACTTGAATCAACTCATAAGTTGAAACCTAATTAAATATGTCAGCGCCTGGACAATTCTCGTAAAAATATTTTCAATTCTCGTAAAAATTTCTTCTTTTTCCTTGACCTGAAAATTGTTGATTTTTTTTTTTTTTTTTAAAGAGAGAGGGACAGAGAGAGAAAGAGAGAAACAACTTTATTGAGTTTTTTCACATGGCCTAAGTTGCTCCAACACTCAGTTGCGTATGTGGTGCTGGGGTTTGAACCCGAGTCCTCGTGCTTGCCAGGCAAGCACCGAAACCGCTGAGCCACCGCTCCAGCCCGATGTTTTTATTTTTTAAAAACAACCCCAAAAGCCTCAGCCTAGCTATCTTTTCTGTGTTGTCTAGCCAGCAATCACCATTCTTCACCAGAGACCTCTCTTCTAAGCCATGCCCTTCCTAAGAAGGAAGAATTAATGTATACTGTGTTGTATGCACGCAATCTGCTAAAGAGCTTGTGAAGAAAGGAGCAATGTTAGAGAGACATGAAAGGGAAGAATAAGTAGTCAGTACGAGGAAGTTAACTTCATTTATTCATTCAATAAAAACTTAGCTGAGCACTCAGTATGTATGGGCAGTGAGCTGAGATCTGGTGATAAATAAATACATAGTATCTGCCCTGAAGAAGCTTCAGTCTAGAACTGGAAACTTCACTTTCTTAACATAGCTTCACATAAAAAATTTGGGCTGGCATGGTACTGGTATCAAGATAGCAAAGAAGACCAATGGAATAGAATAGAAGACCCTGAAACAAACCCTCAAATCTTTAAACATCTGATTTTTGACAAAGAGGGGCAAAATATTACATGGAGGAGAGACAGCCTCTTCAACAAATGGTGCTAGACAAACTGGTCAGCCACTTGCAGAAAGTTGAAATTAGACCCATATCTTTCTCCTCACACGAGAATCAAATCAAAATGGATTAAGGAGCTAGGAATTAAACCAGCTACCTTGCAACTGATAGAAGATAAAGTAGGTCCAACACTTCAGCATTGGAGAGTAGGCAAAGACTTTCTCAACATGTCTCCAAAAGTGAAGGAAGTAAAGTTAAAAATCAGTGAATGGGATGCCATAAAGCTAAAAAGCTTTTGTACTGCCAAGGAAACAATCATAAGAGTCAAGAGGTTTCCTATGGAAATGGAGAGAATCACAGGCTATTATTCCTCTGACAGGGGTCTCATATCCAGAATCTACAAAATCCTCAAAAATCTCAACTACAAAAACACTAACAGCCCAATTAATAAATGGGCCAAAGAGCTAAATAGAAACTTCTCACCAGAGGACATTGATCAAGCTAATGAATACATGAGAAAGTGCTCTAAATCTCTAGTAATCAGATAAATGCAAATGAAAACCACATTAAGGTATCACCTCCCGCCAGTCAGAATGGCAAAAATGAAGAAAATAAACAATAATAATAGATGCTGGAGAGGATGTGGAGAGATAGGGACTCTAACACACTGTTGGTGGAGCTGCAGACTGGGACAGCCCCTCTGGAAAGCAGTGTGGAGAATCCTCAAAAAACTAGGGATGAGCCCACCATACGATCCTGCTATTCCGCTCCTAGGTATTTTTCCAGGGGATTTAGAATCAGCACATTATAGTGACACAGCAATATCTATGTTCATACCAGTTCAATTTACTATTGCTAGACTATGGAAACAACCCAGATGTCCCTCACTGGATGAATGGATCCAAAAACTGTGGTACATATATACCATGGAATTTTACACAGCAATTAGAAACAATGATATTGCAGCCTTTGAAGGTAAATGGATGGCTATGGAAGAAATTATGCTTAGTAAAATCAGCTTAACCCAGAGATCCAAGGGT
>PVKS010027267.1:0-27665 GCA_004027875.1 Aplodontia rufa | reverse complement strand
TTTGTTATAGCAGCCTGAACAGACCGATAAAGGGGTGTTGGGCTTTAGATTCTGGGCTTACTATTCATGGTCTTGGTGCAAGGTTTGGCAAGAACATGGTTTTAAACACCGAAAGAGCAGTAATACTTTATTTAAAATATATACAAAATTATTACTTTGAAACATAAATATTACTTCCAACATACATCATATAACATGGGTCGATATAAATTTTGGTAACTTCAATCATTCATTCGATTTTGTCCTTTCTCTTTTGCTCAAGGCTCCTGAAGAAAATTCTCTTGAAATGCCCACTGGAGGAGAGTACCCACAGGCACGCTCCCCTTGGTGGCCTGGCTGTGCTCTTAGCTACTGATGGACCCTGATATCCTACTCCAAGGGAGCTGAAGGCAAACCCTTCCTTTGCTGGGAGCACTGGGAACACAGAATTGATGCAATCATTCTTAATCAACCACATCCCCTTGCCTGTATCTTTTCTGTGTGTGTGCCATCTTGGTTGGTGGGAACAGGTGTGGGTTATTTTCTTGACAAACCCTCCTCTGGGCTGAGATTAATGTACATTAGGTTCTCTCCTTCATCTCCCTCCCTTCCTCTGCCTCTGTCACCACTAGCATAGGAAGAGAGTGTGGGAATGGGGAGCTGGCCTCTAATATAACTTGGAAAGAACTATGAAGCAAAAAAATTGAGGGCCTGCCATTAGGCTGAGTTACTAGTCTACTGAGATCAACCAGACATCTGCTTTTGGATATAGCCCTGCCTCATTCATTACTAGTTCCCCAAAGTGCCTTGCATCTAGTAGGCACTTAATAAATGTTCACTGCATGGGTGAAAAAGTGAATGCAGAATGAGGATCTGGGATTGTGGTCTTAAAACACCCATCTTAGAATCAAAGAGTTGAGGTCATCTAGATGTGCATCATCACTTGGAGAACAGGGAAACTGAGGACTATAGAAGAAGGTGAAATGAAAAGGTCATGTGACTAGTCCCTGATAGTTAGACTTAGAATTCGATTTTCTGAACTTCTCTTTGAATTCCTTGCTTTTTTCAGATCTGACTCAGTAAAGAGAGCCCAAAGAACTCTGCTTTTCCTGAACTCAGGGAAGTCCCCTCAATATTGGAAGCTCCTTGTGGTGATGGGGTCAGGGGTGGGGGTCTGTTGGCATAGTAGCCAAGCACAGAGTACAAAAAGGTGCCCACTAGGCATTTTCACTCCCAGATCCAGCCCTAGCAGGTGGATCCAACAGCAGAAGTGGATGTGAATGAGGTAGGAGGAACAGAGGTTGATGGGGACGCCCAGTTTGTTGAGTTCATTTCTTCTGCTCCCCTGCAAGAGTTTTAGCGCTGAAACGGAATTGGAGCCTCTCAAAGGCTCTGGAGCCTGGGGTGTCCAGGAGAAGCATGTAAACAAAGCCCCCAGATTCTGAAAGCAAGTCACTACAAATACTTGCTCCATGGGTGAATTATAGGATTTGTTGTTGTTTGTTTGTTTTTAATTCAGGACACTGAGAAGGATAAAAATAAGGGGAGGGTGGGAGAGACAGTGGAGGGAAGGAGCCAAGGGATGGTCAGGCAGGCCAGGTGTTTGGGGGGGGTAGGTGTGCCTGAGTGCCCAGGTGGGCTTCTCATTTCAACTGAACTGCCCCGACAACACCCTCTGAGCTTCCAGCTGCTGAGACCCTGCATGTGTCACACCAGGAGACTCAAAAGTGCAGGGCTAACTGCTCTCCAGGGTGATTTCTTTCTTTCTTTTCTTTCCTTTTTTTTTTTTTTTTTTAAAGAAAGGATAATGTGGCATGGTCAAAAAATGCACATCTGACCATGTAAAGAGCCTTCTGTGATTCCTCACACCCCACAGACACAACTAAGCCTAAGAACATTGGCCTCAAGGATGGCAAACAGTAACACTTGGAATGACACCTACTTGGGTTCCTCAGGGCACAATCTGGCCAGCCTTGCCTGGTTGCTCTTACACTGGTATAAAGGAGGCCCAAAGGGGAGAATTGATCTTTGGGACAGATCCTCCTCCTGCCGGGCCCTTAGCCAGCTTCGCTCCTGCTCCCTCTCTTCTTTCCTCACCTTCTGCCCAATTTCCATGCTCTCTCCCTGCTCCCAATTTGCCTTGACTACCTTGCCCTTCCCACTAGACCCACACGTGATTCTTCAGCAATGAGAAGCAAAAATAGCACGCCTTGCTGGAATTGGAAATTTGGGAGCTACAGCTCATCTGGAAACAAATGAGTACCTTTGTGCTTAAACAGTCACCAGGAAAGGCAGAGGATCAAGTGCCAGGAATCCCAGCTCGTCCTGGGACCCATCGGTACTGAGTTAGCTGACTCTCTGTTGCTCTGCTAAACAGCAGATTGGTTTTCAGTGCACACGTAGACTCTGCTAGGCTGGATTCTCCTTTGGATCCGCTCAGGCACTTTGGGAAGGATTTGGAAGGTTTGGGGCAGCAACTCGAAGCAGGCCTCGCGGAATTTTTTAATTCTCCAGCAGTACACGATGGGGTTGAAGACGGACTTGAGGTAACTGAGCCACAGGATGCAGGTGCTGGTGGTGTAGAAGGAGGAGCTATAGTAAAAGCTCTGGTTGAACACAGACAGGAGGCTGTAGACGGAGTGCGGCAGCCAGCAGAGGGAGAAGCCCACGAAGAGGATGAGGATGGTGGTGAAGGCCTTGGTTTTGAAGCTCAAGTCCACACTGACCTGCTGCTGCCTCTGGAGCCGCCTCAGGCCAGCCCTGGTCAGCTGCCGCAGGTCCAGGCTGTCGGACTGGTTGTGGACACGCACGGCGTTCTTGCGCACAGTATTGAGGATGCATAGGTAGGAGCACAGCATGACGCCGAAGGGCACGAAGAACACCGCCACCACCAGGGTCACCACGTAGGCGCGGTCAGCCGGGAACTCGGTGTAGCCCAGCACGCACTGCGGGGCGCGCGCGGGCACCTCCACGAACGTCCAGCCGGTGAGCGAGGGGATCGAGATGCAGAAAGACAGCACCCAGGAGACGGCGATAATCACCTTGGCCCTGCGCGGATTCAGCTTGTCCTGGCGCTGGACGATGATGAGAAAGCGGTCCACGCTAATGATGAGGAGGATGGCCACCCCTTCCAGGACAAAAAACCAGTACAGCGTGGCAGAGAGGCGACAAAAATAGTCCCCAAAGTGCCAGCGGACGGTGATGAGGGTGACCGCGGTGAAGGGCATGCAGCATAAGGACAGCATGATGTCGGAGAAGGCCAGCGTGGCCAGCAGCAGGTTGATGGCGGAGCGCATGGCCGGCCTCTGGTACACGATGACGCACACGACGGTGTTGCCCAGGCATCCCACCACGATCATCAGCAGCATCGTGATGGCCACCGATATCCTGAGCGGCGTGGAGAGCGGGGTGGCCCCGGAGTCGGACGCAGCGCTCCAGTTCAGCCGCAGGCACTCGTGCGTCTCCGCGGAGGTGCTGTTGCAGGCCATTGCGCAGAGAGACTGGGGCCTGCGCGCAGCCGGCTGCGAGGGCGCCCCTCAGCGCTCGGGGGGCTTTCGTTTTCGGTCTGCTGGCTGCATCTTCTTCCTCGAAATCTGCGAATCTCCAGGTTGTTGAAACAGTCGGGAGAAAAGGCTTTCTTCGGGTGCTCTGGCTGTGATTTGTAATTCATCAATTACATCCAGATCGTCCCTCTGGCAACCAATTGCGCCCACAAGCTTGGACACCGTCAATAGCCTGGAACAAGCAAGAGTACAAAAGAGAAGGGAGTTAGATTTTCCACGCGTGTGCTGAATGGAGCACGCGCTTAAATTTGGCGGGTACAAATGGACACACTTGGTGGCTTCCATGTCTGTGAATTCAGCCAACTAGGATAGGAAGTGGTCAGAAAAAAGTTGCATCTGAACATTTTTTATTGTCTATAACTCTAAACAATACAATATAAAAACTATAGAGTATTTATGTCACATTAGATATTAGAAGTAATCTTGAGATGAATTAAAGTATTTGGAAGGATGTACATGGGTTATATGCAAATACAATGTCATTTTATATAAGGGACCTGGGCATCTGTAGATTCTGGACTCCCAAGGGAATTTGGAAACAATCTCTGATGGCTACCAAGGGACACTAGAATGGAGAGAAAGAATGACTCATTTATTTGTTGTTTAGGACAAAGCTTGGTATTCACCCAAAATATTGAGTCCTGTCAAGCAGCCCAGTAAAAATCTAATCAACTCTATTTTGGGGGGAATGAGGAAGTGGGTACTTTGAATTAGCATTTCAATAACAAATGCTTATGTAATAACTTGAGTTTTAAGTAACCTGACTGAATAAAGCCTTGGATCAGCCAACTTCCATTGGACTTCCAACTCCCTGAGGGCAGGGGTTGTGTGTGTGTGTGTGTGTGTGTGTGTGTATCAGTATGTTTTATTCTCTGCTGTATCCCCAGCATTTGTGATAGTGACTGGCAGGCAGAAGCTGCTATTCTATTTGCTTAACTAGTTTTAAAAGAACCACTTTATTGGGGCTATGATTGACATCTAAAGAGCCCTACATGCTTACCTCTCAAGGAGCACTGAGATAAATACACACGGTGAAGCCACCACCACCATCAAGGCCGTCAACATATTCATTACCTTCCAAAGTTGCCCTCACACCTCTTTATTACTATGTTTTTGGTTGTTTTAATTTTAAAATTTTAAGTATAGCCAGGTGCAGTGGCACCTGTAATCCCAGTAGCTCAAGAGGCTGAAGCAGGAGGATGGCAAGTTCAAAGCCAGCCTCAGCAGTTTAGCAAAGCTCTAAGCAACTTAGAGAGACCCTGACCCAAAATAAAAAATAAACAAAAAGTCCTGGGGGTGTGGCTCAGTGGTTAGGTGCCACTGGAATCAATTCCAGTGAGTATATATATTTTTATATATATATACGCGTATACACACACACACACACATATACACACATATGCATATATATACATACAAATATATATATATACACACACATTTATATATATACACACACATATATACACACACACATGCATATATATACATACAAATATATATATATGTATTTTTAAGCATATTTGTTTGGGGCTGGGGTGGTGGCTTAGCAGTTACGATGCTTCCCTGACATGCGTGAGTACGCAAGTTCAAACCCCAGCACCATGTACACAATGAGGTCTCGGAGCAACGAAAGCCACATGAAAAACCAAATTTAAAAAAACTGATTCTCTCTTTCTCTGTTGCTCTCTCTTTAAAAAAATAAAATAGAAAATAAAGTATATTTGTTTAACTTTATTTTGAGATAAGGGCAAATCCATATGAAGTTATAATAGTGAGATCCCTATACCTGTAACTCAGTTTCCCCTAATGGTGACATTTTGGATAATTGTAATGCTTCTATAGCACTTGGAAACACTGATATGAAGAAGGGAATTTTCCCCAAAACAAAGCCTTAGAAAAAATTATGTTAGGGGTGGGAGGAGTGGCTCAATAGTTGGAGCACTTGCCCAGCATGCTCAATGACCTGGGTTCAAACCCCAGCACCACGTACACAACTAAGTGTTGAAGAAACTAAGGCCAGGTGAAAAAATTAATTAATTGATTTTCTCCCCCCTCCCGCCTCTCTTTTGAAAAAGATGATGTTAATTTTTCTTTTCTTTCTCAGAATTGTGGCAGGAAGGGGATTCAGTCAGATTGCAGAGCCTGGATGAAATCTAGCCTCCCCCGTTGATCCATCTCTGGACATTCTCTGGCTCTCAGATTAATCTGCCATAGGACTCCCTCAGCAGCCGCACACAGATGCTAACTGGCCTATGTGCAGAGTAGCTGTGAGGATCACAGAGTGATGTCACCTCAGCTAGATAGTGGAAGGGACTCAGTAAATGGCAGTTATCCTTTGAGCCCGGAGGCAAACCAACCCCAATATTACAATCACAACGGCTTAATTTATGTGCTGAAAATGTGTGCATGCATCTGCACGTGTTCTGGATCAGCCAGCAGGTGAAGCAAGGGTGTTTTGAAGTCCATTTGCATGCCCCTCCTCCCCCACCGTGGCTGGTATAGCTGACCACACCAGGCAGCAAAACCAGGGAGGGGCTAAACCCTAGGCTGACCCCTCATTGAGCTGGAAATCTGAACTAAGAACCACAAGAGACTAAAACCTCTGCCAAGAGGGAGATAAAATAGGGATGTAAAGAAGCTTCAAGGTACAGTTAAGGCCACGAGGTTGGGCTGGATACTCTCCATATCCCTTCAGATCTCCTAGTCCATCTCTCCACTGTGCCCCTGCCTGGGAGGCTGGCCCCATGGCCCTTGGATGGGAGGTTAAGAGGGAAGTCTTTACTCCTGTCTCTCTCCTACATGTTTGGCAATGGTTCAATTCCCAGTCCTAGGGTGCTGCACCCCTATAGCCTGGCCCTCACCTAGGTTCCCTAGCTATGCACCTCTCCCTGTGGGCCTCCTTGATTTTTCCTGAATCCAGGCTCACCTCCGACAGGAAGTTCTTCATTCATTCTCCTTATGCATCAAAGTCTAACCTCTTTCCTGCCTGCGTGCTCACTGCCGGGGGTCCTGGCAAGCTGAAGTTCAGAGGAAGTGAAATGAAGAGTAAGCAGATACCAGGAGGTAGAGAGAAGCATTCTGTGCACGTGCATGTGCGTACGTGCGTATATGAAAAGGGACACAGAAATTGTCCTCAGTTCCTGGCAGGTTTTCACTTCAAGTTGCATTTCCATCACAACGTTTATAAGATTCCACTCCTTTCCCTGTTTTGAATGCAGTCTTTCTTGTTTGTCTTTGTCTAATCTCTTCCCCTTACCTCCATCATGTCAGAAACAATTGCTTTCAACATTTTCTGGGTTTTGCTGATGGCATTCCCATAATGCTGGATGATTACTTACATCTCATTTCTTTCTTTTTAAACTATATCTCATTTCCTGATGTATGCATTTTGGATGTCTGTTGGCCTCACCATTAGCACGATGAGGGTTCAGCTCACTCTCTGCTACCTTTCTGTTCTCCTCTGAATGACTGCTTGCTTAATTTTTAAATAATTTGAGTACCATTGTAACTATAAAAGATACTTGAATGTCTGTATTGTATTCCATCAAATATGGACAGTAGCCCATCTTCTCTGTCCTATAGAATACATAATCAGGGGGCTGAAATGGTGGCTCAGCGGTTCCTGCGCTTGCCTGGCATGCACAAGGACGCAGGTTCAAACCCCTACATCCCATACACAATGCTGTTGGAGCCACAAAAAAAATCATGAAAAACTAAATAAAATTGATTTTTTCTCTCTCTCTCTCACTGTCCCTCTCTCTTTAAAAATACACACAATCAGCACCTCCTCTCCTTTTCACAGTGTTAATGTGCTTTCCATCTCTATTACAAATTACCTGACATAAGCAACTTAAATATAAGAGATTTATTTTGGGTCACAGTTTCAAGCTTTGGTCACTTGGTTCTATTGATTTGGGGCCTGTGGTGAGACAGAACATCAAGGCAGGGTTGAAATATGCTGACCTTATTGCAGCTGAGGAGGAGAGAGAGAGAGAGAGAGAGAGAGAGAGGAAGGGGTCAGGCACATCCCCAGTGACTCGGGTCCTCCAGTGAGGGCCACCTCCTCCAGCTTCCACAACCTTCCAATAGTTCATTTAATTGGGAACCTATCAATGGATTGATCAGAGCCCTCCTGATCCAATCACTTCCCCCAAACCCCACCTCTGAGCATTCCTGCATTGGGCACCAGCCTTTGGGGCACATTCCAGCTCCAAACCCTAACACAGCACCTCCTCCCCTCTCTCCCGTTCCATCCACTGCCATCAGCTGTGCTCTTACTCTTACCTGGTCAAGGTCATTAGCATTTACATTCTGTCCACCCACAACTAGATTTTCTGTCATTTGTTTTTCATAAATTGACACCATTAATGATATTTACATTTTTAGGACAATTTAACATCATTGTTCAGAGCTGGGCAGATGATCTGCTGGCCTTCTATCTTCCTGACGGGTTAAACACATTATGGTCCTAAATGACTCATCTGTGCAAGGGGCACATTCCTAGCCCCAAGGTCAAATGGAATCCATTTTCTTATAAGTTAACACAGCTTTGATGCAAAATGCTGACATATTACAGTTTATTTCCTAGGGGATCCGTTACGGTCTAATGCAGCTTTTTGCCTCCCCTCAGTTTTCATAATGTGCCTTTCCGTAGCATTTCCAGTCGCGGCTTCCCTCTGCAGACGCTTCTTTCTTCCCAGGCTGTCCCTCCTGCAGTGGCCTCTGCTGCAGGGCTGCTGTGCTCACCGGGTAGCAGCGCAGCCTCTGCAGGGATCCCCAGGATTCACTTGCTGCTTAAACCCTCTGTGGTCTTCCTTCTGGGCTTCCTGTTTTGCAGGACAGCACCTTTAAATTGTTGGCTAATCAAGCATTCCGAGGAGGTGAGCTTTCTATCTCTTGAATCTCTGAACAAAATCTTTCTTCTGCCTTGCGGTGGAGAGTGCTTTGGCTGGCTGTGGAATCGAGGCTGAAAAAGCTTTCCCTCGGGTACTGGAAGGTGTGGCCCCTTGCAGCGTTCAGCATTGCTGGTATTAGAACTGAAGAGGGTTCGATTCTTTTTCTTTGTAAATGACTAATTTTTTCTCTGACTGGTTTGATAATATCTGCCTTCTGAAAATGTTGGTAAAAGATGTACCTCGATTTGGGTCCTTTCTCATTTATTGTACTGGGTCTTTTAAACCCAAAGCGACATGAAGCTCAACTCTAGAAAACTCTTGTTTTATTTGTGTCTTGGGTGGTTTTTTCCCCCCACACATATCTGTGGGTGTGGGGCACAGAGACAGGGCAGGTCCTAAATTTCATTCCTTGGGCCCAATATTTTTTTCCTTCTCATTTTCCCCCTTTTCTTTCTTTCTTTCTTTTTTTTTAAAGAGAGAGAGAATCAATTTTATTTAGTTTTACCTGTGGCCTTTATTGCTTCCACACTTCGTAGAGTACATGGTGCTGGGGTTCGAACCCATGTCCTCGTGCATGCCAGGCAAGGGCCATAACCACTGAGCAACCACTCCAGCCCCTGCTTCTCCCTTAATTAAAAATAAATGTTTTATCTCTGTCTTTGGTCCTTATTTAATCTGTGCTCTGGGGATTAAAAAAAATCTTTATGTTTACTCCTATTTAATTTTTAAATTCTGACAGTCATTTTTAAAATTTAACATTTCTCTTCTTTTCTGTGCCTTTTGTATAGTACTTCATTCTTGCATGTGGATGGACTACATTGTCAAACTCTCTGGAGTTATTTTAATTTAGGTTCTCATCTTTTTATGAATTATACTTGGTTTCTCTAGAGTCAGTTAATTTATCTGTGTCTTTCTCTTTGTGACTGCTGATTCTCTTCCTCTGGCTGTCTATGAATCTTGATCATGCCTAACGTTGAAGAGCTGGGTGGTGCTGTGTGTCACCTCAACTTCTCTAACTGCATGGCATGGCCCTGGGTCACCCTTAGAGGGCAGGATTTGCTTCAGGGTGAATGGATGAGAAGCTGCTCTCAAGATGGGGTCTTCCCAGTGCTAGGAAAAGTAGACTTTCCCTCTAGGATCCCACTATCCACATTGTAATGGTGCAATACCATCCATAATATGGTTAGTAGATTTTCTGAAGATTCCTTTACTTTTTGTCCAGCACAGAGGAGACAAATACCAACAGCCTGAACTTCGTGTAGGGTGAATTCCCTTTCAAACATATAGTTTGAGGAGCTGGAGATGTAGCTCAGAGGAAGATCACTTGCTTAGTATGCTCAAAATCCTGGGTTCAATCTCCAGCATCACAAAAGGAAACAAAACAAATAAACTATATAAACGTATGTATGTGTATGTGTTTGAGTAGGTCTCTGTTTTTGAAAGAAGATGTTAAATAAGTATTTCACATAGTATATCAGGATCACACCAACCTCATCATACAGCTTTAAGGAAAGGGGATATAAACTCAGTCCTGGATTGAAGTAGCTCCTATGAGCTGACGATTTTGTTATTTAACTTCTACAAGGCATTGAATCATAAGAGAAGCAAGTGGCGAGGGTTATTGTGAGACGCCCTGGAGGGCAAGGATCCAAGGTGCTGGTCACGCAGTAAAGCAATCCATACTCAAGTCAAGGATGAAAGCTTCATTTAGCTTGGCAATAGCTTAAGTTGAAAGATGCTTTTGATTTGTTAATAATATATTATTCGACATGTTGTTTGTTTAAAAATTACCTAAAAGTATAATAAAATTTAAAACCCTAAGTATAAAGTCAACAATTTGGCTAGATTTTTTTTTGATGGCTGGTCTTTTTCCTTCAGAGAAAGAGGTGTACAGTAATTTCAATAAAAAGAACATTGCTGAGAATGCAAGGCAAACAGAGAAGCCATCAAGCCAGGAGCCGGAGCGGGTCGATGACAGCTCCTAGCCTGGTGATGTCTCCTGGGAGATCTCCTCTGGTCATGGCGGGGATGGCAGGGCCATCAATCAGCTGGAGAGGGCTCAGCAAAGCCTCAAGATGAGCCAGGGAGGAGCTAAACCCAGGGCTGTGTGAAAGATCATCACAGCAAAGGCATAGCAACACGCAATCTAGGGCAACCATAGATATGTGGGTGGGGGTAGGTGGGGAGGGAAGAGGGAGGGATCTAGGGAGACAATCAGCCATGTAGCATACTCTCTCCCCCTCTGAGAATTCAAATAATACTTAAGCAATCATTTAATTGTGGAAAATTCACAATCTAAGCATTAAGCCTTTATATTGTTTGTAGGGGTGAAATATAGAAGATTCAAGAGACTGGGGTGTGGGTGATAGGGGGTAATTCTGGTTTAAGAACAAATGCATGTCATATTGTTACTTTATATGATTTAATATGATTGTACAATAACTCAACTCCTTAATAAAAAATTTTTTTAAAAAAGAGATGAGTCAAAGAACAAACCTGATAAGCTAGAGACTCTTGCCCTAGGTCTTGGCCCCCAGGTGAAAGCATGGAAAGGAAGTGGGAATTGTTTCCTCTCTCCTCTGCCTTCCGCCAAAAACAAAACAGCCAGGTGTCACTTTCAGACAGGGATATGTTCTGAGAAGTGAGCTCTTGGGCATTTTGATCGTTGTGTTAACATCATACAAGGGACTTACACAAACTAAGATGGCTCTGATGTCACTAGGTGATAGAATCTTATAGGACCACCTTTGTGTATGCAGTGTCTGTCATTGAAATGTAGCTATGTGCTCATGAATATGCATGAATCATGGGGAAATCAGTAATGTAAAAATCTCCTAGGGAGACAAAAAGTACATATTTTAGTTCATGCTTTTCTTCTTTGGAATCCCTTATCTGCTTTCCACTTATTAATATTCTACTTCTATGCACACAAGAAATTTTCTTTTTCCAAGATCCGGTGGTCAGTGTCTCTAGTATTTCCAATCAAAGGGGATGTAGGCAATATGAAAAGCCGGGAGGCCTCAGACCAGGCCAACTAGTCTCTAAGATACAAGAGTATCAATATCTTGGTGATGCTACCGAGATCTTTAGATCCAACTAATCCTCAGTGCTCCAGGGCTAGGACCTGGTTTGGCCAACACAACCAGAATGACCTTTTTCTCTCAGCGGCAGGCACAGTATCCCAACTCATCAGGTTGAGCTGTAAAACCAGCAATCTGGTGTATTCGTTTATGAGTGAGAAATATCTATCAGGTCAACCAAAAAATATGACACTACACCTTTGCACCTCCGCTTTCTGATCTGTGAAATATAGGTAATTACATATCTACCCTCAGAGTTGTAAAGTATCACAGGCAGTGCCTGGTACAAAGATGGACATTAGTAAATTAATTCCATTTTCATCATTGTTTTGAGTTCATGGGTTTCTGTCTCTTGGATTGAATTGTAAACTCCTTGAGAGTGAAATGATGGCACACGCATAGGAAACCCTCATGGATGAATCTACTCTTGGAGCACAGAATCAAGGGACCCTGGGTGAAAACATCTCTGCATCCTTCCACACGTGTGTCAACCATTGTTAGCAGCGAATCCCTGTTTTATACTCCCATCAATGCTGCAGGATTGAATTTCCCCCACAATGATAATTATAGAGATTGATTTCCTGTTTAACCAAAGGAGTATATATACATATATATGTATATATATATATATATACATGTTTTTTTTTAATATATGTATCTGCACGTTGAATCTGATTAAAATTGTTTTGGCTTCTGAAGACAACCTGTCTTAGATATTTTAATTTAGTGTTTTGGTCATGGTTCTGTTGTCAATACCTGAATCAACAGCGCTTCTATTACTGGGGACTTGGGCACATTGAAGATCAAAGGATACTGTAATTTTGAAAAAGCGATTTCCCACTGTTGCTCCGACAGCACTCCCCATCTCTGGTGGTTTTCGCTTTGGGGAGCCAGGATAGGAATTAAACCAAGGGAGAAGCAAGTTGGGAACCCAACCACCTCCAGGCTATGGCTGGGGTTCTTTCCCAAATGTTCTCACCCTGAAAGCAGGAAGTCATGCAGGTGTCAGAAAACATGATCATATTAAAAGGAAGTGCAGCTCATTAAGCAGAAGGGGCCACCACCTGCCTGCTGGCTCTGCTATGGTGCCAGTAGATGGGCTTTGACAAAGTCCTCAATGAGTTGTGTCCACACAGAAGAAAGAGGCATTTTCAGCCCTGAGCAAAGAGGAAACGTGGCCACTGTGGCTTTGAACTTGTGTGTGATTTTCTAATGGGTCCACACCACTCCTTTCCAAGACACCCGATGTTTCATCCTCATAGCTGGGGGACGGGACAGGGAAATGATGCCAGGGAAGCTCAGGCACAGCCAGGTGTCCAGTCCTATGCTCTGGAGAGGGACGGTCTGTGGTTAGGGTCACCGCTTGGTGGAGGAGGATATCATATTGGAAACACTGACGTGTTGAGAAGAAAGAAAGTCAACAGCCCCATGGTAGGGACCACAGGAGCCGAGGGACTATCTTAAAATGAGATCACTCCCTGCTTTCCTTTCCTGGCAGGGGAAATCACTGGACTTTTAAAACCTGAGCTGACGGGCTGGGGCTGTAGCTCAGTGGTAGAACATCTGCTTAGCTTTGTGAAGCTCTGAGCTGGATCCCCAAAACCGCAAAAAATAAGAATAAAATTTTAAACATTTTAAAAATTGAGCTTCAGGGGTTGGTAATCTGCTAGAATGAGCCTAGATATGACAACTGCACATGGGACCACCAGGTGGCCCCCAGAGGTGCTACTCTGGGCAGGACACCCTGCAGATTCCGGAAGAACCCAAGTCACCCTGCCAAAGCTGGCTTTCTCTCCTTGCCTTCTTCCTCCCTCCCTCCCTTTCTCTATTCCTCTCTTCCTTTGTTTCTGTTTCACCTCCGTTTTCCCCTTCTTTCCAGCCTTCCTGCCTTTCTTCCATTCTTTCCTTATTTTATTTCTCTTCTTTCTCTCTTTGCTAGTTCCCTTCCTTCCTTTCTTTGCTAACTTTTTTTTTAAAGTGTGAGAGGACAGAGAAAGAGAGAGAGAGAATCAATTTTATTTTTTAAAGAGAGAAGGACAGTGAGAGAGAGGGAGAGATAGAATGTTTTTTTTTTAAAGAGAGAAGGACAGTGAGAGAGAGAGAGTGTGTTTCAATTTTTATTGAGTTTTTCACATGGCTTTGATGCCGGTGATGTGGATGTTGGGTTTGTGTCCTCTTGGAGTCGAAGAATGAAATCGAGGGAAACTGAGGCAAGCATAGTAGACAAGTTTTATTATAGAAAGCACAGAAAGTAAAGCATAGGGAAAAGAGCAGACTTTCCCCAGAGTGGGGGAAGGGGACAAAGCCCTCTTTGCTAACTTTTAAAACCTTTTAATTATGGTGAATTTTAAATATGTATGAAAGTAGATTAATGAACAAAGTCTCATTGGCATAGCTTTTGAGAAGCCTCTCCCCCATTCCTCTCCATTTACGTGCTCTCTCCCTTATCCCCAAATGCCTCCTGTCCAGGCTCCTGTTTACAACATAGTGGGGGGATTCTGCCAGGTTTTCTTGGGGAGAGGAGGCCAGGCTGTGAGGTGGAGGAAGGACCTGCTGGACACAGAGAGGAGTGGAATGGCGACCAAGAGGAGGCTCCTAGGACAGATGGCGCAGGTAGAAAGGGACTTTAGAAGGCACCTCTGTGTGGATTTGACTCATCCTCATGATGAACCCAAAGTCAGAGAGGAGTCCAGCTGAGGTGTAGACATCTGCTTTGCAAGCTTCTAGTTGCAGGAAACCAATCACATCTGTCGCTGTGAAGATGTTGGGCTTTAAGTTGACTAGGAAAGGAAATTTTAAAATTCATGTAAAAAGACCCAGCAGGCTGGAAAGGGACTGAAAGTGAGGGCAGAGGGTCGCTCAATGGATGGCGATGCAGTTTCCTTGTAGGGAAAGGAGACTTCCAGAGGCTGGGCTGGAGGTCCGGGGGTTAAGTTTCTGCAGAGAGTTTCTATCTCCTGCCTCCACGCTTCCAAAACAGAAAGGCTGCTTCTTCCCCATTGAGCATTCAGGAAAATGACTGAATCTTCCTCCAGGATGCCCAAGCCCACCCATCTTCATCACTCCTCGGTGGCACCTTTCCCGCGCCACAAGCAAAGGCTGCCCTGGGCTCCTCCCCATTCCCAGGTCGCTTGGTACCTGTGGCCATTGGGATGTCCATCCTGTTCCCCAGATCTGAGCCTCAGCAGGTGTTTAGCATCAGGGCACCCTTGCAGCTCAACTGTGATTGGTCCAGGCTCCCCTCAGGTGTTTTCCTGGAATAGAGCCACCACACACAGGTGGAAGAACAGAACGCTCACCTGCATTGCACTATGGTAAATGTGGTTCACAAACATTGGAAGAAAGTCAGGTGTATAGGACACACAGGCACATCTACATTTTAATGATCTTATTTAGAAATAGGTTATGTGTATATGCGTTTACCTGTATATAACTATATGTACTTACCTATATACCTCCAGCAGAATTTGCTTTCTCTCTGCTAGTTGCATCTCAGCTAAATGGTGAGAAATTTAACAGGCTTTTTCCTCCATAGTCTTTAATATTCTTTCAGGTAACAAATTAGTGTTTGGGATATCGGACGTTCAACCCCTATTCCAGAAAAACGTACTGGCTCCAGAATGCCAAATCTAGAAAATGATTTTGGCAGATGGGAAAGCAAGGAACAGCCCTTTGCTATGGAAACAGCTTGACTCTGTCATTACCTGCAACCTTATCACCTGACTTTCTGAGGCAAACTCTCAAACAGATGGTAAATTTCAATCTCAATAACTTTATCAGCAATGAAAAAACCTGCAAGAGCTGCTGAAAGTAACATATCATGTGGTTGAGTTCAGAAAACAGGTGTTGTATCACGTGTCGCAACTTCCAAGAAAGGAACCTGATATTTTATTCCTCAAGTCAGGCAAGATTGTTGGAGGGAAATGTTCAAATAGAAGAGAATTGGGGAGACTTTCAACGAAGAAAACTTTCATTGCATTTAGACGTTCTTCCTAGGAATGTCTAAAACTTCTTGGGTGCTTTTTCTATGCCAGGCTAAGCACTTTGATAGTTTGGTAGTTTCGAAGCCCAGTCCCTGGGCCTCCCGCAAAATCATCCCTGTGGACTTAGTAAATTTTCAGGACCACCTACTGAATCAGAAACCCCAGGGGTGGGAAGGTAGACATCAATTATGTCTTAAGAAGCTCTCCAAGGGGGTTGGATTTTTAAAAAAATATTATTGGTGCATTATGATTGTGCATAATGGTGGGATTCATTGTGACATATTTGTACACAAGGTTGGATGTTCTTGGTGGTGGGAACTAAAGACATAGCTTCTCTTATACTGACTACTTTTTACAGATCAGGAAACCCATGAGCGGTCTTTTACCTACAGAGTGCAGAGAGCTCTGTTTTGCATCTGTGGGTTCAACCAACTGCTGATTGGAAATATTTTAAAAAATTGCATCTTTACTGAGCATGGACTGACTTTTTTCTTGCATTTATTCTCTAAACAGTGTAGCCTATCTGTATTACACAACATTTATATTGTATCATGTATTATAAGTAATATATAGATTCTTCAAAGTATACAGGAGAATGTGACTATGTTCTGGGCAAATATTATATCATTTTATGAAGGGACTTGAGCAACGGCAGATTTTGGTATCCAAGAGAGTCCTGGAACCAATCCTTGGTGAACGCTCGGGGACACTATAGTAGGGTCCTGCAGTTGAACCAAGTAGCCAGACTCCAAACCCTGTAGCTTTAACCGCTGAACTGTGAAAAATAAAAGCCACTTAGATAGTGACATAGTGGGGATTCCCATCTGACTTTCAAGTCAGAGTGAATAAGAATTTTGGAACAACAGCAGTGACATCTTCCAACAGTAAAGATACGAATGAGGGAAGTGGGTGCAGGGACTGTGAGAGTATCTCAGGGCTTCTGGTCTCATAGGCAGGCTCCAGGTGACAGGAGCACATACTGGAAAGGCAGCGTGTTCCGGTTGGGAGCTCGAGGCGGAGGAAGTTGCTCATCTGATGACAGCCAACACGCAGAGAGAGGAGGGGGTAGGGGTCCCACATTCTCATTCAAGAGTGGGCGTGTCCCCTGTGACCTAACTTCCAATGACTAGACCCTACTTCTTTTTTTTTTCCAAGAGAGAGAGGGACAGAAAGAGAGAGAGAATCGATTTTGTTTATTATTTTTCTTCTGGCTTTTGTTTTATCAACACTAAATTGTGTCCGTGGTGCTGGGGTTTGAGCCCAGGTCCTTGTGCATGCCAGGCAAGCGCTGTTCCACCCCTAGGCTCTACTTCTTAAAGATTCTACCAGCTCCCAATAAGGTCAGGAGTGGGGCCCAAGACTTTAACACTTGGGCCTTAGGGTGATAAAGACCCATTTTTCACCCTCAAATACATAATGTGTTGGCTGCAGAGATGGGGGATTTAATGGTGGACCTATGGAGATGCAGGGCTGGGTGGGAATTCGGCCACTCTTCTGTCTTTCTATTTCAACCCATGACTCCTCCTCCACCTTTCCAATTCAGAGCCATAAAGAAATGTGCATAGTATAAGAGAGTGGCTGACCACAGAGCCATCTTGCTGCCACCAGCTAGAGAGGTTCCTGGACACTCTAGGAACCCATCTGTGGCTCTCGGTCCATTGTAGGTGGCAGAAATTCATTCCAACTGGAATATTTCATTTAGACCTCTACTTATACAAAATTTAATTATATTTTAGCTTCTATCTACTCAAAGAAACAGTGGTAATATCTAGTATTTGCATAAGACTTCAAAATATGTACTCTTAGTTGTTTTTCATAACCACCTGATGACATTCAGTTGTCCTGGGTGTCCCTTAAGGTTGGTTCAGGAATGCTCATGGGTACCAAAATCTGGAGATTCTCAAGTATAAATTGTGATGTCTTTGCATAGACCCTTCTTATATATCCTGTATACTTAAATCATCTCTAGATTACTTATAATACTGAACACACGTGCTGTATAAACAGGTGTTATACTATATTATGTGGGTAAGAGTAACAAGAAAAAAAATCTGTCCTTGCTTAGTACAGATGTAAATTTCTTTTTCAAATATTTCTAATCCCAAGGGGCTGGAGCAGTGGCTCGGTGGTTACGGAGCTTGCCCTGCGTGCGCAAGTGTGCGAGTTCAAACCCCAGCACCACGTGCACAATGAAGTCTCACAGCAACAAAAGCCACATGAAAAACTAAAAAAACGAATATTTCTAATCCCTGGTTGGTTGAATCCGAGGATGTGGAAGCTACAGATACAGGAGGGAGGCCCCTACGTTGATATTTCTACTTACAGATGAGAAGACTTTATCAACCCAACTAAACAATTTGCATAAGATGTTACGAATGCAGGAATAGGAAGTCACACCTTCTTTTTTACCCCTTCTCCTCTTCTCTCATTTCTCCTGTCCAGGGGAAGCCTCACTCAGGGCACATGTGGGTTTCATTGTGTGGACAAATTTGTTTCTATGGTTTCAAATTATGACTCCAATCGCCTGGCTATACTTGTTCCAGTTATGAGAAAGAACAATTAGTTACTTCAGTAATTGTGTAAAGTCCAGAATAACCCATGGGATATTCTTTTTTAAAAAAATTGATATAATTGTGCATGATAGTGGGGCTCGGGACATTCTTAAAACATCTGTTTTTCTATTACTATTTTTTCTTTAGGAGAAGCCAAAGTATCTGACTCAGTTAGGGTCACCTAACTGAGAATTTTATTTGTGCATTTCACTATCAAAAGCCAATTTTTTCCTCCCCTTGCTCAACTAATTTAGAGGTGTTGTCTCTAGGGCTTTCAAATCCTTGAACCACATAGAAAGATTTTTGCTCCAGGCACAAGCCATATGGTACTCATTTAAAATGGATACAGCTTGATATTTTAACAAAATCTGAGACAATTAGCACATTTTCAAGATGCTAAAAGAAAAGTAAGAGTTGCCAATGTGTGTTTCTCCAGGTAGAGTGTGTGACCCGAGGAGTCTGGCCCAGGGGCTCCCAGACAGCTGCAGCTGGTACCGGAGGAAAACCCGGCGCTGACACCTTGAACTTCTCAGGGCTGCATCAGGGCAGCTGCTTTGCACGAACTTCTTTCTCTGAATTCACATCTGCAGCAGCCCCCTTCCCTTTCACCTGGCTTTCTTAAAAATTATCATCAAACTTTTTTAAACTGCTTTTTGCAATTTTCCTGACATTTGATGGCCTAAATCTGGAGGAAATAAAACCAACCAAACAAAAAACTCACCTAAGTCTGGTCAAAAATATGCTTTCTCATTTGTAATATAAGGAAGACACATACAGCTTGTATATTCCCCTGAAGCTGTTTTTGATGATATAAAATATCATAAGATGTCTCAATAAAATAATTTTTAAAAACATGTTACAAAATTGCACAATACGCAATTATGATTTATATGTGATTTTTTTTTAAATGGCTTTTTTTTTTTTTAAGGTAGAGGGACAGTGAGAGACAGAGAAAGAGAGAAACAACTTTATTTAGTTTTTCACATGGCCTTCGTTGCTCCAACACTTAGTTGTGTACGTGGTGCTGGGGTTTGAACCTGGGTCCTCGTGCTTGCCAGGCAAGCGCCGAAACCACTGAGCCACCACTCCAGCCCTATATGTGATTTTTTTAGTCCATATGAAATGTTGTGCAGCTATTACAACAATTCACTCTGGGAACATTTTTGTCACTCATAGAAGATCCCTTATGTCTGTTTGCAGTCAACTGCAAATGTGATGGTAGTAGGAGGTGAGGTCTTTAGGAGGTGACTAGGTCATAGGGGAGGAGCCCTCATAAATGAGACTAGCGCCCTTTCAAAAGAGACCTCATGAGTGAGAAGGTGTGATCTATGAGCCAGAAAGTGGGTCCTCCCCAGATGCTAAACCTTTGGTCTTATACTTTCTAGCATCCAGAACTGTAAGAAATAAATTTCTGTTGTTTATCACATACCTGATTTAAGGCATTTTGTTACAGTATCCTGGTTGGACTCAGACAGACATCTTGATGGCTTCCGAGTTTTAGTGATTATGAATAAAATTGCCATAAACATTCACAAGCAGGATTTTGCATGGACATGCATCTGCACTATTTGGGGTCAATACAAAGGGACATAATTGTTGGAGAGCTGGTTTAGCTTTGTTAGAAAATGCTGAACTAGCTTCCAAAGTGGCTGTACCACTTTGCATTCCTCCCCGAAATGCATGAGCATTCCTGTTGTCCACGTCCACACCATTCCCTGGTGTTTTCAGGGAATTTGGGTTGTTCTATAGATATGCAGTGGTGTCTCATTGTTTTAATACCAATTCCCTAATGACGCATGATGACGATGATTTAACATGCTTGGGGAAAAGATCTGGGAGAAGTTATATAGATGGCAATATTCTGTGTTTCCTCCTACCCCCAAAATGCCATGATTTCATTCTTCTTTAAGACTAGAATTGCATTGTGAATAAATACCACACTTTCCTAATCTATTCCTATACTGATGGGCATCTGGTTTAATTCCATAATTTGGCTGTTGTAAATTATACTGCTATAAACCTTGAGGTGTCTATATTGCTATAGTGTATTGATTTTACTTCTTTAGAAATAAACTTCCTATCCAGAATTTATTATTTGTGTTCCTGATAATTGCCATTCTAATTGGACTGAGATGAAATCTTAATGGAGTTTTGATTTGCGTTTCCCTGATTGCTAGAGATGTTGAACATTTTTTCATATTTTTGTTGGCCATTTGTGTTTCTTCTTTTGAGAAATGTCTGTTTAGTTCTTTTGCCATTTATCGATTGGGTTATTTGGGGGTTTTGGTGTTAAGTTGTTTTTAAGTTCTTTATGTACTCCTGATATTAATCTCATGTCAGAGAAGCAACTGGCAAAGATTTTCTCCCTTTTTTTAGGCTGTCTCTTCTTGCTCTTAACTGTTTCCTTTGCTGTGCAGAAGGTTTTAATTTGATGTCATCTCATTTAGTGATTCTTGATTTTATTTCTTTTGCTTTAGGGATCTTGTTAAGGAAGTCACTTCCTATGCCAATATGGTGGAGTGTTGACCCTATATTTTCTTCCAGCAGTTGGAAGTCTTTTGGTCTACTTCCTAAGTCTTTGATCCATTTTGGTTTGGCTTTGGTGCAGGGTGAGAGATAGGGATCTAGTTTCATTTTTCTACATATGGATTTTCAGTTTTCCCAGCACCAGTGGTTGGAAGGGATGACTTTTCTCCAACATATAATTTTGCCACCTTTCTCAAGTATCAGATGACTAAGCAGTCATCATTTTAAATAGAAAGTGGTATTGTTGGACCAATAGAGGAGGTAAAATAGGGTATTTGCCCATGAAAGGAAGTAGAGTTAAGACATCTAAGTAATCCTCCCTCCTTCCTGACCATCCAGTTGTATCCCATCTAGAGATGTCCTGGGATCTGGCTAGAGAAGTGCTGGGATACCCAGTAACCTAGCTCATTAAGTGGTTATATGTATTTATAAACTCATTTCTATCTGTTATAGTGGGAAATACAGAAGAGTCAAGAGACTGGGCTGTGGGTCATTTGGGGGTGATTCTGGATTAGGATCAGGGGCACAGCATATTGTTACTACACAAGCACTTAAGACTGTAAAACAACAAAACTCCTCAATAGAATATTTTTTTTAAAAAAGATTTAACTAAAATTTAAAAAATTAAATAAAGTTCAATTTTATTTTTAAAAAATGGTCATGTAACTTCAGATAGTACTGGATGGTGGGCTTCAGAGTTGGTTCTTATAAGCTGTGTGACCTGGAGAGAGCCATTAGCCACTTCAATCTCATTCTCCTGATATCTGAAATATAAATAATAATGTTCACTACCCAGAGTGGTCGTAAGGAATAAATTAAATAATGTATTCACATGGTGTATAATATGGTGCTACTGTGATTGATATTATTACTACAATATTATTGCTTCCCTTTCCCTGTTCTTGTCATCCTCCTCCTCCCAGGCTCTGTGATTCCCTGAGGACTTGAGTTCTTAACCTGTCAGACCCAGCTCATGCTAGGTGTTTTGGCCTTTGAGAATCTATTTCTTTCCTAGGGATGCCAAATTAACAACAGATTAACACAACTTAGCTGGCTTAAAAAGTAGAAATTTGGGGCTGAAACGGTGGCTTGGTGATCAGGGTGCTTGCCTAGCATGTGCGAGGACATGGGTTTGAATCCCAGCACCACGTACACAGCAAAGTGTCTGAGCAATGAAAGCCACATAAGAAACTAAATAAAATGGATTCTTTCTCCCCCACTCACTGTCCCTCTCTCTTTAAAAAAGACAAAAAGTAGAAGTTCATTCTCTCATAATTCTAGAGGTGAGAAATCCTGTGTGGGGGTATCAGGACTGTACTTCTCTCTGGGGCTTTGGGGCAGAATCCTTCCTTGCCTCTTCCGGTTTCTGGTGGCTCCTGGCAATCCTTGGAATTTCCGTGGCTCACAGACACAGCACTCCAGGCCCCGCCTCTGTCTTCACGTGATGTCTTCATTGTATCTCTTCCTCTCTCCTTTTCTTGCAAGGACATTGGTCACACTTTGGGGTCCATCCTAATCTAGCATGGCTTCATCTTAACCTGACTACTTTGCAAAGACCCTATTTCTAAGTGAGATCTCACTGTAAGGCTCCCAGTGGATGATGTGAATTTTGGGGTGGACACTATCCATGTCACCACAGAGCCACTGGGGCTGAGCATGGCAGGTTCTCTGCACCAATGAGATCAAGTTGTTCTGTCCGTTTCTGGCTCCCTCCCCAGACCAGGACAGCAGGGAGAAACTGCTGAAGACCTGAGGTCATCCGTCCAGCAAACCAGAACTCCAGGGCCATCTCCAACACTCTCCCGACCACTAACTGTGCAGAATGATCTGAACATTGTTTGTTTCTCTTTTCCGAGAACAGTTTTTGAGGATGATCTTGAAATAATAACACAAAACAATGTTCTTGAGTTCTATGAATTGGAAAGAGCCAAAATGAATTTTAAAAACTCTAATTTTGGCAACAGATAATTCATAATGACTTAGACGAATGAATCTAACAGTTCCCTGATTTAGAATATTACCATTTGGAGAAAATTGTTGTTTATTAACAGCAAAATGTACCTTAGTTTTCATTTCCTAAAAGAAGCTTTCTGTTCCTTTCATTATCTCTGCCTCTCCTGCTCTCTCTCCATCTCTATCTTTATCTCTCTTATCTCTAGCTCTTTCTTTCTCTTTCGTTCCCCTCTCTCTTGATTCTGCTATAACCCAAAGAATTAATGACAAGGACTTTATTGTCTGGGAAATAGAAAAATTATACAAAAAGAGAATAAAATATTAGTTTTGTCCTATAATATTTTCCAGATATTTTATCATAGGAAAATAGGGGCTTTTGGGTTAAGGTATGATTTGAAGTGGATCTAGCTTCCAAAATTTTGAAAGCTGTTTTAATTCTGAACACCATAATGGTGGTTGAAAAAAATATTGAAGAGCATTTTATTAAAAAAAATAAGAACAAATAAACATTTAGAAATAGATCTATCTTGGGGCTAAAAGAGAGATCAGTGATAGAACATTTGCCCAGCAAGACCCTAGACTCAAGTACCTGCATCACAGAAAATTTAAAAAGTTAAAATGAAATAAAATAAAGTAAAATAGATTAGTCTTAAGGTTATGTCTCAAGAGTTGCCTGTTTGAGACTCAAGTTCCATGTTCTCCACAGCTGCTGAGAAGCATGTATTCTTTTTGTTTCACAAAGTTTTTAAGCAAAACATTTCATCTCTTGTGGTAGCCTGATTCACTAAGGAAGAAAGCCAGCCACAGATGAGTGCTGGTGTGAGATAAATTGGGTGCTTTATAGAAAAGCAGATTCTTGCCAGATCAGCACCTTGGGGTGAGCCCTGGGGGTTGCACATCCATAACCAACCAAAACAATTCTTGCTACAGGTCTGATCTTAAGTCTCACCCTAAAGCCCATGTGTTATATTATAGGCTTGATTCTCAGGGTACCATATTGGGAAGCTGTGGCACTTTAAGAGGTAGGGCTTAGTGCAAGGTCTTCAAGTCATTGGAGGTGTGCCCTCCAAGGGGATTGTGGGAAGCTGGTTTCTTCCTCTTCCTCTTTTCTGCTTCCTGGCCATGAGATGAGCAGTTTTGCTCTTCCCCATGCTCCCACCATTATATGCTGCCTCACATAGACCTAAAAGCAGGAGGGCCAACCTATCATGGACTGGAACTTTCCAAACAGTGAGCCCAAATAAACCCGTTCTCTTTATAAGTTGACTATCTCAGGTATTTGTTATAGGACTGGAAAGCTGACTAATACAATTCAAATCCAGAAGTGTGTGGATGGCAGAGCCCTCCTGCCTTTGTCATTTCTAGAGCTCCCTTTGCTTAGCAACTCCTTAGCCTGTGTGACTGGGGACTGGATGTGCCACTCTGAGAAGGACAAGCCCAAGTGATGGGGAGGGAGGCAAAACAGGGAGGAAGGAAATTTGGGGGGAGGAAAGGTTCTTGGAATGAAGAGAGGGTAAAGTTCAGCAGTGGCTGTACTTTGAATCATCACCCAGTAAAGCTGCCTGGTTCTTGTGTCTCTCTTCCAAGTGACATCATTGTCATCAGTAAGGCTTAGTCATCTGGCCCTTTGCATCCTGTCATGCAATTCCCATGGCCAGCTAGAGATGAGAACCCCTATGATAGAGGATGTCAAATAGGGTGAAGCCTTGGAGGAAAACAGTGGGTTTGCAAGTTAAGAAGCAATGTTTCCTTGTTTGAGGAGTCTCAGTGCAATGGGGAAGGTTAAGAGATTTCATCTCCTCCCTTAAGCTGATCTTCTCTGGTGATTTGCGATCTGCACAGTTAGCAAATGAAGGATGTTTCTAGGAGCAGGCGTTTCCTATGCAAACCAACCAATTCAGAGCCCACACCAAAGTACCTCCTCCAATGGGACTGTCACACTCCAAACCATGTCCGCCTGCCCTAATCACTCCAAGCAAGGCATCAGACAACTCGAGATAGCCCTTATGCCCCAAAGCCTGCTGGAATTATTCAAATTAGTCTCTCCTAAATTTGGCTACCTTGCCTCGCCTTCCCCCATCAACGGCAACAGGGGCTCTTGCCATGTGGCTCTGCATGGCAATGGGTGCTGCCTCTTTGTGGGAAGCGAATGACGAACTATCTTTTCAATGGCAGTCACCTTTTGATCTGTTGGCCTCACCGTACCTGAATAACAATAAACCCCACATTTTAAAATAGGGAGATGCAAGCCAAGGTGCTGGAAGTGGGAGAGAAGTCAGCAGTTTTGAAAGCTGGATATAGGGAATAGGAGAGAGGGGACAGGCTGGTTGGAGGCAGAGATTAAGGGGAAGTTTTTTTTCCTTAAGTCATCATAACGTCTATCTAACTGGGAGGTAGGAGACTGGGAATTACACTTACATTTTTAAAAAGTACTGCAAGATTTTATTGAAAGAGATTTCACTGCACCAGGAAGGCACCCATCCTGCCACCCAGCTGTGGCTTCCATGAACTATGTGGGGCTTGAATATCAAGAGAGGAGACTGAAAACAGGGTGTAAGAGCTGAAAGGCAGGGCAGATGAAGCCCTCTGCGAAAGATGAACCTTTTTCCACCTGCAAGATGCAAGCTAGTGACACTTGTCTCCCACAGTTGTGAGATGATGGCTATGAAAGAGCTTCAGAGGGCTGGAGGAGTAGCTTTGGCAGTTGTGGTGCTTGCCTGGCATGCGAGAGGACCCAGGTTCAAATCCCAGCACCACTTACACAACTAAGTGTCAGAGAAACTAAAGCCAAATGAAAAAAATAAATAAAACTGATTCTCTCTCCCTCCCTCCCCCTCTCTCTCTCTTAAAAAAAAATCCAGAAAAGAAAAGAAAGAGCTTCAGAAATTATAACCGGAAGACACAAAGTGTATCCATGCCTTGGACATCAGCATCAACACTGTCAGGGAAATATAGGCTGAACATCTGAAAATCCAAAGTTGGAAATGCTCTAAAAATCAAAAGCTTCCAATCACAAATGTGACACACAGTGGAAAAATTCTGCACTTTGTATCATGCATAGAATGGTTTTAAATAGTGTACAAGGGAGCTGCAGTGGTGGTTCAGTGGTTACGGCGCTTGCCTTGCATACACAAGTACTCGGGTTCAAACCCCAGCACCACGTATACAACTAAGTGTTTTAGCAATGGAGGCCACATGAAAAACTAAATAAAATTGATTCTGTCTGTCTGTCTCTCTGTCTTTCTCTCTTTAAAAAAATAGTGTGCAAGATGCATATGAAACAGAAGTAAATTTGATGCTTACATAAGCATCAAATGTGTGTGTCCCATTCCCAAGATATCCCATTATATCTATTCAAATATTCCAAACTCCAGAAATATCTGAGATCTGAAACACCAGATAAGGGATGCACATCTTACCCATTGGTAAGTATACTATTCAGTAGCTCGAACCTTGTGCAAACATCTCCAGAAGTTTTTCATCTTGCAAAACTGAAACTTTGTACCCATTAAACAACCCTCCCTCCTGCATTTCTCCCTCCTCCAGCCCCTAGCAAATATCATTCTATACTGTCTCTATGAATTTGACTCTGGGTCCATTATAGAAGCACATTGCTTTTTCTTGGCACATATTTATAGTGTCATGCTGTATGAGAATGTTCCCGTCAATAACGGGCCACATACATGATGATGGTCCCGTAAGATTATAACAGAGTGAAAAATTCCCATTACATAGTGACATCACAGCCATCATAATGTCACAGAGTGGCACATTCCTCCTCATGTGCCTTTGGTGATAACTGTGTAAACAAACCTCCTGTACTGTCAATCACAAAGGTAAGGAACACGCAACGATTATAACATAAATACTTTTTTTTTTTAGAGCTGAGTACCGAACTCAGGGCCTTGCACATGCTAGGCAAGTGCTCTGCCCCTGAGCTAAATCCCCAACCCCATAACATAAATACTTGATAATAATTATACACAGGTATGTTTCTAGTTTAGGTATTTACTATAATAAAGTTAGAGCAAGCTCGTTCTACTTTTTATAAAGAAAGTTAACGGTAAAACAGCACAGGCAGGTCCCAGGAGGGGTTCCAGAAGAGGTGACAGCAACATGTGTGGAATTGCCCTTCAGACCTTCTGGTGGGACAAGATGTGGAGGTGGAAGACAGCAATATTAATGATCCTGACCCTGTGTAAACTCAGAATAATGTGTGTGTCTATGTTTTAGTATTTAATTTAAAAAGTTTTTAAAAAATGAAAAATCAAAAGGAATGTTTATGAAATATGGATATAAAGAAAAATCTTTTTGTACAGCTATACAATGTGTTCATGTGTGTGTGGTTTTGTTTGTTTCTTTTGTTTCATTTTGGTACCAAGGATTGAACTTAGGGATACTTAATCACTAAGCCACATCCCCAGCCCATTTTATTTTTAAATTTTTTTAAAAAAAAATTTATGACAGGGCTGGAGGCGGCTTGGTGGTTACAGCACTTGCCTGGCATGCACAAGTATGCGAGTTCAAACCCCAGCACCACATACACAATGAAATCTCAGAGCAATGAAAGCCATGTGAAAAACTAAATAAAAATTGATTCTCTCTGTCTCTGTCTCTCTCTCTCACTGTCCCCTCTTTCTTTAAAAAAGGAATTACAACAGGGTCTCACTAATTTGCTTAGGGTCTCATTAAGTTGCTGTGGATGGCTTTGAACTTGAAATTCTCCTGCCTCAGCCTCCCGAGCTGCTGGGATTACAGAAGTGTGCCACCACCCCTGGCTACGTATTTGTGATTTAAGCTAAACATTTTTGCAAGAAAGTTCAAAAAACTTAAACTTTCATTAAGTAAAAGCAGTTATATTAAGCCAAGCTTAATTTATTATTGAAGAAAAAAACATTTTTTTTGTATAAATTTAGTGCAGCGTAGGTCCAGTCCACAGCAGTGCATAGCAACGTCCCAAGCACCACCTGCCACTCCCGCATCCAGAGCCATTTCCAGTCCTGCAAGCCCCACTTACAGTAGGTCTCCTATTCAGGCACATCCTTTTTCTTTTATCTTTATACTTTCCTTTTACTGTACCTCTTCTACGCGTAGGTGTGTTGAAATCCACCAATACTTACTGCTGTATCAC
>PVKS010027266.1:0-27702 GCA_004027875.1 Aplodontia rufa | reverse complement strand
TCCCTCAGTCTCTCCCCTTCCCTCTCCCTAACATTTTTAATGATTTCAAAGTTAATATTTTGAGTTTGTAATGTGCTGTGTATGAGAAACTTGTGATTCATACAGTTTTTTCTCAAGTTATACAAAATTAATATGTCAAAGGGCATCTGAATTTCAAATGACTATTCAAGTGATCAGTTCCATATTTGTGATTTCATCTAATCATATGTACAAGTGCTCCCCTGGTATGGTGACAAATAGAATCCCTGAAAAATACTTGGACTCTGAACTGGCCAAGTAACCAGTCATCTCACTGAGCCTTACCTGGACAGCTATTGAGCCATGCAACATTGTCAAGTCTGACATTGACATTGACCTTGAAATGACGCCCTGTATTTGCCCAGACACTCAGAGTGAGGGCGATAGAGTGGGAATGTGTCTCCAAAACTAAAGAAGGTCACTTATTATTTATTAGTACCTACTAATTATAAACTACAATGATTTATATATGACATATATAGTTTTTCAAATGTATTAAATATATGTATACATATCCAGTTTTTGCTTTTGTTTTTTTTAAGAGGGAAAGCATAAGAAAGAATCTATTTTTCCATCTGGCCATTGTTTCTCTGATACTGGGTTGTGTATGTGGTGCTGGGGTTTGAACCCAGGTCCTCACACATGCCAGGCAAGTGCTCCATCTGCTGAGCCACCACTCCAGCCACACATATCCAATTTTTATCCTCTCAGGAATTAGTTATGAGTTCTGTCTTTATATTCTCTTTTGAAAGATAAAACAGTGGGTTCTTAGTATGGTTAAGATTCCCCCAAATTCCCATAGAAACAGGTAATGACAAAATCCAAATCCAGCTCTGTCAGACTCGAGGATCCCTGTTTACTCTGCCATATCATTTTTATCATTTATTGATGAATTTATTAAGCAAAAAAATAAGCCCTAGCCAGGTGATGCCCATGGTTATAGCAGCAAAAATACTGCAGTGAAAATAGATAACACATATGTATTTTAATGAAAGGAATAAACAGAATACGCATATCTATCTGTAGATATTAAGTGCTGTGAAGAAAGAGCACCTTAGTGTACCAGGATAGCAGTGGTGGCATCTGGGGTGGTCAGGGAAGCCTCCTTCTCAAAGCTGATATTTTAATAGAGGCCTGGGAATAAAAGCAAGAACAGCATTTAGGCAGAAAGAAGAGCACATGCAGTGCTCTAAAGGTGAGGGAACAGAAATGAAGACGGTGTATCTGAGGCAGAAGGAGTGTAGGCGAGAAGAGGGACAAACCTGTAGCCCTGGGTCAGGCCTTTGGGTTTTACTCTGAGGGAGATGGGAAGTCATTGGGAGGTTGAGTTTATGTGGAACGTGGTACAGCTTGTGATTTAGATGAGAATAGACCACGGGGCAGTAGGAAGGAGCCTGGGAGACCAGCAGGGAGGGTGTGGCAGGCATGAGCTGTTGGTGCTTGAGCCACTGGAGTAACTGCAGGAGTCAAGAGAGGTGTCAGGATTCCAGATCCATTCAGAGGGAGAGCCATCAAGGTTAAGCAGAGGATTGGTTGTGGGTATGAGGAAAAGGGAAGGGTTAGTGATGACTTGAAGTTTTTCACCCTAACTGCTCTGATGAGGAGCTGTTCAGGAAGCAAGACTAGAAAGGAAATCCAGAGTTCAGTTTCTGTGTGATGTGGGGTCGGGTTTTTCCTACACTGTAGGGCTTACCATTCCTACTACATTTGTTGGCGTTCCTACTTTTTTCATTCAACATCTAGTGTTTCGTTGTCCTCTATCAAATACCTGTTTATTTCCATGAAAGAGGTCTACCATCTGTTTCAAAGTTTCCGCATCCCATGTTTTCAATCTCCTAACCTTGAAAATTTTTTCTAGTTACTTAATTTATCAACTAGCAAAATAGATGTGTTAAAATCTCCCAATGTGATTGTGAGCTTGGTTTATCTAACAAATCTATCTATATTTTGCTTTAAATATGCAGAAGTTATGTTCCTGGTTACATGCATGTCTAGAATCTTTCATTCTTGGTGAATTAACCTTTTCTCAGTAGGTGATGATGCTCTTCATCAATTGTTTGGCACTTGAAGGCCTATTTGGTTTTGTATTAATTGAGCTACAAATACCAGTCCTTTGGTTAGCATTTGTATTTCTGAGCTCATGTTGTTTTGAGTTTTATTTGTGGGAATCCTATAGGGCTTAGATTTGAAATATGTTCCTCCAGAGAGAATTCAAATTTACCCATGCCAGTTGTGTAGAAGATCTATCATCTGGGGTCATTTTAAATTAAATTTTGACTTGGGAATTTTTTTTCTCACAGGCAGCATGAATTTTGATAAAAATTGAGTGATTGTGGGCTTGTGGTTAGGAACTCTCTGGAAAGCATTCTTCTTCTTTTCCTTTTCCATCCTGGGTCAAGATCAAGACAGGCTTGTACGCCCATCATTATGAGCCTGCTGCAAAATGAGGCTTTACCTACTTCATCACTGAGGGTGTGGTTCTTGTAGGGTCACATTTTGATATGAATTTCTCAGATATCAGTATTTCCACCTGTTTGGACTTCTGGTTTTGCTCCGTTGGAACCCAAATTAGAGTCTGCTGGGTATTGATTGACTCCAGGGTAAACTTAGCCTGTGTTCACAAAACCTACAGACTTTTCAAGTCTTTTCATTCTAGTCTTCTAAGATATGTCCTTTCTTTTGTCATTTCAGGTATGGTTTAAAAGATATTTAATTTTTTAGGTACCCTCCTTGGAACAGTAGATACAATAAACGCTTTCTCTGAACATCTTGTCCATGGTAGTTATTGCTGGCTTGGAAGGTTGTGAGCAGGTGAGGGTCTGAGCCAGACCCAGACCTGAGCTCTCAGTTTACCAGTCTCATGAGATGAACACCTCTGGCTGCATGAAGATTCTCTTCTCCACAACCTTTCAACCTACAAGTGATTACGGTGATTTCCAAATTCTACTGTTCCTTCTCCATTTATTACTAGCATTTTTCTGTAAAGAATAACTTTCCCCTTCAACATTTCTTTACCCTTTTTCTCACATTGTGGTCTAAGGGGCTATTTTTGTGGGGAGCAGGCCATGAGGATTGAGCCTTGGGGCAATTACCACTGTGTTACATCCCCACTCCTTTTTTTGTTTAATTTTCAAGTAGGATCTCCCTAAGTTGTTGAGGGTCTTGCTGAGTTACTGGCTTTGAACTTGTGATCCTCTTGCCTTAGTCTCCCATGTTGCTGGGACCATGAACTATTTTTAATGCAATGTATTCTATCCTTTACCATTGTGATTATTTTGATACTCAAATTGTCCTGAATTTGTTGAGTAGAAACATCCTAATCAACTGAGTCCTTTTGGCATGCCTTTCTTCAATCTTTGAGTCATTATTTTTGGCACAACAGATGATCCAGACTTGGCTTATTCTTTTCTTTCTTGAAATCTGAAGTCAACCATTTTCTCCAAGAAATCCTGGTTATTTTTTGTTGGAAATTGCATTTATAAACCAAGATGCAATTCTAGATATCCTCTTTGCTACCAAATGCCATTGTCTTTGATTTTTCTAGGGAAAGAACTAGAAAATCTAGTGTTGAAACAGTCATAAGTCTGTATTAATGTCCTCCACACGAGGAGTTCATTTGCTCTTACAGAAATCATTGTCAGGAATGACAGCTGGGTGGTGAATAATTTCAGTTAATCCATACACTACCTGTTTGACTTTGCATAATTTATTTGGCTTTACTGTGTCTTTTTTAGTTTGTGGAACTTCAAAATGAATAATGAAAGTTCCTTTCTCAGGGTTCCTAGATAGAAGTTAGTGTTTTGATATAAAGGGCTCTTAACCATCCTTGCCTCTTCTCCACAGATCAGCTATCTATCTGGGAGGGATTTTAGAATACCCAGTATTCACCTGGGTATTCCAGTGGGATGTCCTTAAGAAGTGAATTAGAAAAAACAAACAACAATGTATAGCATTGTGTTCCATTTATCACAGAATTTTTTAAACAAACAGGTCTAATAATCGTGAACCTCTTTCCATACATGAAAAAAATTAGCTTATACAATAGAATCCAATTTTCCCTTTGTTGGCTTTTTAAAAAAAATTTGTCCAACTCCTTTATGTAACAGAAACCAATCCCATAATAGTATATTTACCATTGAAATGATGCCATTAAACACTTTAAATCAAGTTAACATATGATTATCTTCACGATAGGGCTACAAATAGAAATGTATGTCATGCTTATGTTGTTTATTCCACAATTCTGTCATCATCTCCTGCAAATGTCAGTGTAATAAAAATACCATAGAATAACACAATATGTGGATGAAGATCGCTGATCTTCCTTTAGGACCTAGTTTCTTTTATGTGTCAATATTTAGTCCCTATATTAATCACAAATATTTGTACAAAATGTATTGCAGCTTGGTTTCTCTTCCAGGAGCGTTGCTTTCTTATGCTGGCTGCCTTTTCTTTCAAAAGTGCTTTAGTTGAGGGACATGCCAGATTGGGGGAACTTTGTTTACCTTCTCATGAGGTCGTGTTTTAAAGCTCTTAATGAGTGTGATAGTTAGATCATTGCTACAGCTGTTGTGCTTGCCTGTTGTATTCTGTTTGCCCAATTATTTTTCTGGTGCTTATAAACTTAAAAGCAAAGGTTTTGCAAAATTCTAAGAAACCTCTTGCTGAAGGCCAACTCTAGCCAGGCCTTGACTTCTCATACCATATGTTTCATATTTTACACTCTTTTGACTATAAAAAACTAGCATATCCACGTGAGTCATGCTGATGAATATGATGTGTGTTTGTGTTTATGCTCCATAAGAGGGTTTTTGGAATGTGCATAATTTTTATAATCATAAGAATCTATTAACTCATCTTGATAAGAAACCTTAGCTATGTAAACTATTCATTTAAAAAATCCTTTAAAGAGAATTTTCTTTAGGAAAACATGGTGAATGAATGTTTACCATTTCAACATTGTACCTTTGTTTTAATAACACGTGATGAAAACTCTAACCAAAGTTGTCTTTGGCTGGTGAGTTTTTTCCCTTTGGGTACATTCTGAATTTCCAGGTTTGCTCTTGATGCACCAATATGACTTTTATGATTGTCAAGATTTTAAAGGACTCTCGGACTCTTGAACATCTTTTGGGGTACATGTGTGTGTGTAAGACTAACAAAAACAACATTATAATACAAAGTGAATGAAAAATACTTATACATATGATAATAATAGCTTATAATTTATCAAGAAGTTCCTTGCATATAAGGCACTGTGTTAAGTATTCTATGTGCATTATTTTAATATTTTTTTGAAGAGGGAGAGAGAACATCTGGTTTTTATTTCTTCAATACTTAGTTGCATATGTGGTGTTGGGGTTTGAACCCAGGTCCTTGTGCATGTCAGGCAAGTGCACCAACTGCTGAGCTGCTGTTCCAGCCCCTCAATGTATGTTATTTAATTTAATCTTCACATATAAAGTAGTTGCTGTTTTGTCTGTTTCATACTTGAGGAAAACAGGAACTTGAAGGTGTTTAGTAATTACACAATGTCACAGCTAGCAAATGGTGAAGTGGGATTTGGAACTCACCTTTGGAACCCAAGTTCATATCTATCACATTATACTTGATCTACTTTGTTGGTTATCCTAGATACACTTCATTCACCCAGTACAGTTTGGGCCCTGTGTACTTTGGATGAACAATTGTACAGGCTTATTAAAGTAGAAGGATGCGTCTGATATCCCTTCTCTTCAAAGGACTTCACATCAATTGGGTTAGACAGTCACTGAGTATATGAGTACAAAAGCCTACAATAAAGAGAGAGGAGGCATGAAGTTGACTTCTCAGAGGAGTGACATTTAAGTTTAACTGGCATGAAGGGGAAGAGATTATCCCAGGAAGTGAGGACAGTATTTTCAAAATAATGATTTTGTGTATGGCTCAGGGACCAGATTTTGAAAAGCTTTGGATTCTTGGTGAAGGAGTTTTGGAGTTTTCAGTGTGAACAGTGGGGCACCGTTAAAAGAATATAAACATTAGTAGAGCTAGATATCTTCGATTTAAACCAAAAGTTCTTTGGCAATAGTGTAGGCTTTTTATCAGGGTCGGGAGTGTACAGATAAAAGGCCAGACTATATATTGTTAGAACTACCTGATCAGAGTCTTTAACAGAATAGGAAGAGATAAAGATATGAGTGCCTGGGATTCCAATTTAATACCAAAATTATAGTTAATTGAGTTGTTGTGGGGCTTATGTATTATCAGGCACAAAGACTAATAACCTTTTCTATGGTATATTCATGAAATAGATGCTTTAGTATTGAATGTGTGTGGAACTTACTCAACAAGAAACTTGGATATTCTAGAAATAAGATTGTTCATAGCAAATGGCCAGCTAGGTTTAAATTTAACCATTGACTTCTACTATGAAATTGAGACTTTTAAGAAAGTATATACCTGCCACACATAAACACATATTTGTTTATACAACAATTTACTATTTGTCTGCTTATATCAAATCCCCAGTTGGTATAAATTTTCAAAGTTAGGTTCTTAAATCTTCATGAACAGATAACAGCATTGTTTTGATATGATGATAATAAAAGTACATTTGTTAAATGAAAAACTTTTTGACAAGTTTATAGAATTTCAAAGTCTGCTATAGTGAAGAAATATTACATTAGCACATATGAGAGATTTATGCTAATAGCTTGATCCAATGGGGTGCAGATTTTCTGTAATAAGACATGAAGTATTTCAGGTTTAGGGGCCAGCTCTGCCATTGGATGAGAACAGCTCTGGCAATATGTAAATGAATGTATATGTGTTGGAAGAAAGCTGTCTTTACAACCACAGGTAATGGCATGGATTTGGTTTATGGGCCATAGTTTCCTTACCCATGCTCTATCACTTTGTTTGTTTGTGTATTTTGATTCTTAATTACAAAAAGCAGGTGCACACATACAATATTGTGTTTGGTTCTGGTTGTGTGCTGAGTGAGAGCTTCTTGAAATTCAATGTATTATTAGTGATTTTCCCTTTGTAATATACATTACTTTTTATACTGAAAACTAGATATATTAGATTATTTGTTTGATCTTTATGTTTGCTTTTCATTTGTACTTCATAGTGACTTAACTGTTTTTTTCCTTTGTAATATCTCAGATTTTCACCTAACCAGGGAGGCCATCTTATCAAAAGGCCAGCCAGGAGAATGAGCTAGCAATGGAGTATTGCTTTCAGGCTAGTTTTGGAGATCTGGACAGAAAAATATTAACAGCTTCCTTTTCTCTGCCTCTCAGATGGTGACCATGCCTGGTCTCCTTCTTACCCTCAATTTCTGTCTTTCCACGTTCCTGGGTCAGTTGTAGAGAGGTGAATGCCTCTCTACAACTGAGGCATTAGCTTAGAAATTTTAGCTTAGAAACACTAGGTTATCTGAATCCATATAATTGGAAGGAAAATAGAATCGTTCATCTTTTAGAACTTTGTTTAAAAGGAATATTCTTTCCCTGTAAAACCAAATACAAATGTTATAATACAACCATTCTAGTTTTAATAACTTCTACTTCCTTCATGTCATATTTCTTCATTACTCGAGCCTACCATGAAGTTTCGTGTGTCACAGGTCTGGTAGTACTTTGTTCCTATCACTCAGATAAAATTTCTGTGGCACCTGGTTGGAGGTGGGGGTAGGGTAAGAACAGGGCTTCAGTCAGGGAAAACTTATCTCCTTCATTTTCATGATGTCCATGGAGTCTAACAAAGATCTTCCAACACAGAAGGTTCAAATAGTGGAATGTGCATAAATGGACATTCCACTTGAGAGAACAAGGGCAGTGAATATGACATTTGTGGTAGCAGTAATTTTTCTCCCAGGACCCTAAGCATACAAACTTTCTAATGAGTTTTTCTGGCTATCACTCAGTTTAAACTTCATTGAACATCAGTACAGTGCCAAGCATTATTTTAGGTTGTGAGGAAATATATGCCAATTTATTGTTTCATTATTTAACTATCAACTGGTAGAAACAAACTCTAATATGTCATTTAATGAAACATGACAGGTGTCCTCTGGGACACATGCAGGGTTCTGTGGAGTCCGGAGAAAGGCAACTCACTCAAGAATCTCAATTTCGGAAAGATGGATGTCCTTTCCTCCTCCTGAATTCCAAGGCAAATCTTGAAATATGAACACAGGTAAACGGGGCAGAGAAGAAGGAAGGTTGAAGGACTAGTTTTAGCAGAGACACAAGTGTGCCATGCATGAGGAATCACAAGCAGGTCTGTGTTGCTTGAGGCTGGGAGATGGGTCTGGAGAAATATGCTGGGTAGATCCTGGAGGCCTGTGTGTTGTGGGAAGGAAGCTTATCGTTCCCCTGAGAGGCAGTAGAGCATGCCAGGCACGTGTGCATCCTGCAGCGTGAGTTTTATTCCAGCCTCTACACCTCCTAAAGTTCAGACATCCTCTGTTTGCCCATATATAAATGGGGATACAAAGGATCTATCTTCTAGGGTTTTATTCAGGTCTTACTTTATGGATTCCTACTATGTTCCAGGACTTTCTAGGTGTTGGGAATGCAGCATTAAACAGTGCAGAATGAAAAGGTCACCATCCTAAAGAGCTTACATTCTGGATGGGGAAATAGACAAAGGACAATAAGTAAAATATGCATTGTGTTAAATGGCAGAGGGAGAATAGGGAACTCTAGGATCAGGCTAGAAATGGGGAAGAAAAGAGGTTGCAGTTTTAAATGAAATTGCCGGGGAAGACTTCTTTGAAATGCAATTGAGTAAAGACCTGAAGGAGATTGGGTTCCGATTAATAAGAGTATTTGGGGGAAGAACATTGTGGTAGAAGGAAAGCAGCTGCACAACCCCAGGACGAATGTACACGGCATGTTGGAGGAGCATAAAGAGTCACTGGGACTGCAGCAGTGGAAGTGACCGTAGAGCAGAGGTCATGAAATCAGAGCAGCAATGGGACCCAGAGCTTTTGTGGTCATTGTAGTTTGTGATGGGTCATTTTTATGCCTTGAAGTGAACTGAAGTTATTGGAGTGTTCTGTGGTTTGAATATAGGCAGTGTCACCCAATGGTCCCTTGTTAAAAATCCTGGTGCCAGTATGTTGGCATTGAAAAGCTCTGTGAACTTTTAAGAGGTGTATTGTGGGCTGGGCTTGGTGGTGCATGCCTGTAATCCCAGTGACTCCAAAGGCTGAGGTAGGAGGATCTCAAGTTCAATGCTAGCTTCAGCAACTTAGATATACCCTGTCTCAAAAAAAAAAAAAAAAAAAAAGTAAAAATAAAAATGGTTGGGATTGTGGCTCAATGGTTAAGCACCCCTGGGTTCAATCCCCGATAGAAAAAAAAAGAAAGAAAGAAAAGAAAAAGAAAGAAAGGATTGTGGGACTCTGCCCAGTTCTCTTCTCCTCTCTGCTGTATGGCACAAGCTGTGAATACTCCTTCTGACAGGAGTGCCCACCGTGATGTGTGACTCTTCTTGAATGCTCTAACTGATGGGGCCACCGGATCTTGAATTTGAACCTTCAGAACTGTGAGGCAGAATAGGTCTCTCTTTACCTTGTAAATAATACCTTGTGTCAGGTATTCCTTATAGTGAAAAAAGCTAATTAATCCAGAAGGTTTGTGGCAAGCAGTAACATCATTTGTTTCAACAAGAATACTTTGGTGTTTCAAAAGTACTCTAGTTTGGGAAGCGCAGAAAGAAGACTAGTTAGAGGCCAGCTTTCAGGAGTGGAGTGGTGAGAAGTGGTACTTGTAAGGATTAAATGACTTTGAGTAGTGCTTGGCACCTGGTAAGCAATCAATAAATGTTAGCTCCCAGTTGGTTGGTAAAGCCACCAATGCTTCATAGAGAGGGTTGAATGCTCACCTCTCTTCTTTCTGTTGCTGAACATAGTGCCTTTCCCTGAGTTGATGAGCATAAGGAACATGACTGTTTTTGAAGTTGACTTAGAAACCCCTTGTTCTATTACCCCCTGAGAGATGACAACTTTACCTGCAAACAGCTTTTACTAGGTGTTAAAAAATGGAGATTTGCTGGCCAAGACAATATGACTACCATGTAGCGATAGTTTTTGTGGTATAAGTTAAGTTATTCAACATATTTTGTCCATAACATTTTCAGTAACCCAAAGTGGTGGCTATTGCTACACCAGTCTCTATGCTACACAGGAGACTCCTGGGGAAGGTGAATGCATTCAGGACTATAGCATTGATAAATGGAAACCAGGTCTGTGTCTTTCTGTTATGTTAGACTGACTCCTATCTATTCAAACTTCCAAGTCAATTATACAAAAGAATAAAATATATAAGGGAATAAACACACGGAGGACATAAATGTGTTATGTATTTACCATATATGTAACTCTTAAGGAATAGTGATTTCATCTGTATATCTGTGTGTGTGTGTGTGTGTGTGTGTGTGTGTGTGTGTCTGTGTGTCTGTCCGTCCATCCGTCCATCTGTCGGTCCATCTGTTGTTTTAGACTGGACCAAGCATAACCATCTTCACTGGCAATTTAATAATGTTGCAAAATTTTGTTGTCCTTCTAAGTCCTTTCCTCTGTAATGTAGACAATGAATTCATATTGCATGATTATTCTCACAAATGACAAAGAAGGAGATGGGACAAAGAGAGGTTAAATGACTTGCTGAAGATACCACCTAGGTGCATGACAAAATTTCTATGAGAACTCAATAGATTGGCTCAAGAGCCCATGTTCTTCTGGAAACAAGAATGTAAGGCACAGTCACAGAAGGGTGGCTTTAGAGGGGACCTTAGAGACATTTTGCTTCTAAGGAAGTTGGATTATGAGGAGTGGAATGTCCGCAGTGACTGGTAGAGGCAGTCCTGTAATCTGTGCCTCTTAGCCTCAGAGCCTCAGTCTGAGGCTCAGTCAGCTGTTTTTCCTGGTGAAAAGTATATTCCCCTAGGGGAAAAGCAAATGCTTCTTTTATTCTCTTGAAGCTTCTGAGCAACTGAATGTTTTAATGTGTAGGTTTATCATAATATTGAATCCTTACTTTGAAGATCAAGTTTATATCTTTTAGTTGTTTCATGTTTAATAACTTGGAAAATAAGCGAAATCAAATTCTCTCTTGCTTGTTTCATGTTTGTTTTTAATCTTTAGCACTTAAAAAACTGATATTATAGCTAAGTTTAAATAGTATTTTTTTTTACAAATCAAACATAAGGGATAAAGCGTGTCTCATTTATAATTCACATAAATTTAAATTATGAAAGAACTGAACTTGACAGAGATCCTCAGTAGGGACTTAAAAAATTAGTATCATATGTATTTAATCCACACTTTCCAATCACTATAACAAAGCAGGGAATGATTTATGTACAAGAAAAATGTTTTTTATTATTTTTGTAGTTGGGCATTTATTGCATATACACAGTAAGTGTTATAACCAAAACAAATATACAATTGGGACATTGTGTTTAAATTATCTTCTGTCATGTACTATATAAACCAACAATCGTTTGAAATGTATTTAAGCCACCATCTGGGACAAAGCAAAAGCCATTCCTGGATCCAATGCATGATGAATGTGACTCGAGTTTCGTTAGGAGCCTCCTAGCACGTCTCTGCATCCTGAATCATTTCTTCCACGGTTTGAAGGAATTCCAGCATCCGTCCCAGCTCCCCGAGGTTTTGAGTGTTTTTAATAGATCATGACATTTTTTTCCTGGCTTCATAAATAACTAAATCAATGAAGTTAAACATCATTGCGTTTTGATTTCCTTTTAGTCTACAGAGATAAAGTTAGTGCAGGTTTGTATATTCAGCAGAATGCCCCATTTGTTGCGAAAAGTTCTTAGCGAGGTTGACAGTTGGAAAGGAGCAATGTTTCTTGTAGCCTCCACTCACCTTTGAGAACCTCTTGCCATGATAGCAGGTGTGTCTTTAATCAAGTCCCACTAAGTGCTCTGGGTGGGGAAGGCACTTCAAACCTTCATGGCAATCTTGAATCCTAATCTGGGGGCGACTGACTCCGAAGTCTGTTGGAACATTTTCCTGTTAGGTCTGAGATTGTTCCCTTTTCCTTAGTTAATGATGACGGCACAACAGTATGAGCTACTGAGCCCTTGGTATGTGCCAGTCATGGTTCTAAGGACTCAGTATAAATTTTGCCTTCATTAATAATCACAGTCTTATGAGGTAGATGCCTTTAAAATTGTCATTTTATCTGAGTTTTATCTTTGAGGAAATTGAGTCCTGTAAAGCTAAGGAATTTGCTGAATGTCACATGACTAGTAAGTTGTAGTCCTCTAATTCACTTCTTATGACAATAATACAGGCATTAGTTTATGTTTTAGCTGAGATAGAGTTAGGATCCAAGGAGGTTAAGAAACTCACTCAAATCATGTACATAATAAAAAAAAATCAGGAGTTGAATCCAGGATCTCTGATTTCAAATTCAATAATTTTAAACTAAAATATGATGCCCCATTTTCAATAATTTTATATCTTTATGCATGTAAACTTCAATATACATATGGAAGATATTTACAATAAGTTTAATATAATTTTTTTATTAAACACAGTTTTTTAGACTTTCTAAATTGATTCAGAATACAAAATTATGATTTATGGGTATGATTTTCTATAGCTACTAACCTTTCTGTAGTTGGACTGGAATATTGTTTTTCTTTTACAATAAAATATAACAAAAAGATAAGCACAAGAATGTAATTGAAGTGTTGTTTGAAGAGACTTAAATGTAGTTTTGTTATGATATCATCCAATATATTTTCTTTAGTAGTTATTTTAAAGTATATTTTGCTTTATTGAAACATTAGAATATTCTTTGTAAGCTATGATAATTCTTAAATTGTGGAAATTAAAGATAATAGATTTAATGAGAATACTACACTTGTTTTCAGGGACTAAATTACAATATGTTGGAGTTGACAGAATTGGAAATTAATCATATGGCAATTCAGAAATGCAGTAAGTTTAGTCTGACTAAAGCCTTGAAACTTGATAAAATATTTTTACATAAACTAGGCAACAAATTGCAATAGTAGTACTCATTTCCTAAAACATTAAATTCTAACTTATCAGAAAGTTCTTCTTTTCATATATATATGTATATATATTATATATACATATATATATGAAATATGGTAGAAACATATTTTTACTTAAAAATTCTGTTTTAATGCCTTGTAGACATTTTAAAAATTTGTTTGACATATTCTCACGTACTGGAGGGAGTCACTGTTACATATTCACGCATACATAAATATTGACAAGTTAAGGCCAAGCCTAATCCAGGATCTCCCCCCTTCATCCATTCCCGGATCTAATGTCTCCTCTGTAATACCCCCATGCTGTGGATAGAAATGAGCATACATATGTATATTAATTATTGAAATTTCTGAGTTTATAAGCGTGCCTGACTATAGTTTGGCTTCTCATGGGAGTCGGGTGTACCCAGCCTTATTGATAATGCCCCTTTTCCCTTCCTTCCAATCCTCCCTCCTCTCTTTGCCCCCCAGTTTCGTAGTTATGGCTCCTCCACCTTATGTGAAATTTCAACTTTGATGGGTTTATTAATTAAATTTAGCTAACTTTCATCCTATCTTAGGTTTTACTCTAGCTTCCACATAGCAGAGAAAACATTCAGCTCTTAAATCTGTTTTTGGTATATTTCACTCAGCATGATTTTTTTCATTTCCATCCACTTAACTACAGAAGTCATGATATCATTCTGATAGCAGAGTAGAACTCCATTGTGTGTATATGTGTTTATATGTATATGTATGTATGTACGTATATGTATATGTGTATATATACATACCGCAGTTTTGAATCTGTTCATCCAGCAAGGGGCATCTGGGTTGGTTCCATAGTTTAGCTATTGTAAGTTGAGCTGCTCTAAACATTGATGTAGCTATGTCCCTGTAATATGCAGATTATAGCTCTTTTGGGAAAATACCCAGGTGTGTAATAGCTGGGTTGAATGATGGCTCCATCTCTATTTTTTGAGGAGTCTCCACACTGCTTTCCTGAGTGGCCGTACAAGCTTGCAGTCCCACCAGTGCACTAACACTAACAGCGTGTTAGTGTTCCTTCTCACAAACCCTCCAGCATCTGTTACTGTTTGTAGTCTTCATTTTGCCACTCTTGACTGGAGTGAGGTTTTAACAAATATTTGTTCCCTTTCCTGATTAAGAGGCATACCACTACAAAACTACTTGGTAGTGGTTCTCATTAATTTGCTATTAATGTTAACATGTTGGCTTCCTTTCATAAAGAGAAGACTAATAATAAATCTATTTACCACAATAAGATAACATATTAGCATGCCTGTTTACTTTGAATCCCTGTCTCTTTTTCTTTCTGGAAGTTTGTCCATGTCCGTGTTCTCTGACACAAGGAAGCCCAGGGATCTAAGCCTATGGAAAAGAGGTCACACGATCAAACCCCACTGTAACCTGTGACTTGTCTGCCTGAGACCTGCACTTGACACTGATTCTGAGACAATATCTGCTTCTCATGAAGAAAGTAGCAGGGAGAAAGTTCTGGAGGTTGTAGGACTACAGATTTCTGAGAAATCCTTTATGACTGATGATTAATAAGTCTTTAAACAGATAGTCTTACCTTCATGTGAGGGTTGGGGTGCAAGAGCCCTATGTTCACACCAGTAGCTATAGGAGTCACACTGCCTGGGAAGTGAAGGGGTAAAAGTTACTCATTTGTTAATTTAGGCAAGCTGGTGTGAGAGCAATGTGCTGTATTTTGAGATTTCCTGCTTGATAGCATCTTCAACCATTTCTACTTCCAAACTGAAAAAAGCTTCTTTCTTAGCAACATATTTCTTGGTGAATGGGGATCTTTGTTCTTGTTATTTCTCAACTATATGTTTGTCATCTCATTCTGATTGGAGAGCAATCTAACTTCACTATCTATATAATTACTTCAGATTTTGAATAATTATAGTTATCTCCATCAATATGTTATTGCAACATATATTTTCTGTTCTCCCATCCATTGTTTAAAGTACAATTTTATAATATGCTAATATATGAATTCAAGTAGTTTGAATTTCAGTATTTGTTTCAGCTTTTATTATTTAGCCATTAATTATCATTCGTTATGAACAAAATTGTATCATATCACTCAAATGGGAAATGAGTACCAGTTATTTTGGTGATTACCAGTTATTTAGGAATTTGGATGTAGTACTAGGATTTGGTTAACAGCATTTCCATTGAATTTAAGACTTAAATACTCCTAAAAGGTATTTAGAGTAGCACTGTAGAAAAATGAAATGTGTTAAATGCTGAAAATAAATTGTAAGCATCACAGGTTATACAAAAATCATTAATTTAGATTTTAAGGTGTTTAGGCAAATAAAAAAATCCAAAATAGCTTCTAGAGTACTCAAGTTTTATAGTAATTTAACTGCATGCCTAGCATTCCCTGTAACAGTGAACCCAAGACTCTGCCTTCTTATTTTCACTTCTTATTCCCTCGTGGGGAACAAAGGTTTAGGATTAAGTATAGAGATATACAATCCTCTAAGGCCATCATATTATATTTATTTGTTTTCTTTTAATTAAATTTGTTTTTAGCATAAATAAAAACAAAAATAGTGAAGATTAATGGGATACCATTTGATGTTTCCATATATGTAGACATTGTGATTTTTATTTTTATTTATTTATTTTTAAAGAAAAGGAAGGAGAGAATGGGAGAGAGAGAGAGAGAGAATGAATCAATTTTATTTAGTTTTTCATCAGACCTTCATTTCTCCGACTTATAGCTGTGTATATAGTGCTGGGGTTTGAGCCTGGATCCTCGCACTTCAACCCCTGAGCCACATTATGCGATTTTAAAATCAGATTAAACTTATCTATTTCCTCAAGCATTTATCATTTCCTTGTGAAAATATTCAAAATACTTTATTCTAGCCTTTAAAAATATTCTATATCCAGTCATTACCTACCGTCACCCTACTGTCCAGTAGTGTACCAGGACTTGTACTGGTACACTACAGCTCCTAACTGTAGCTTAGTACCCACTGATTGACCTCTCCCCACCCCTCTCTTGCCCCTACTTTCCCCCTCTATTTCTTTATATCAGTGAGGTTTCTTGCTCTAAAACCTCTCTGATAACTCACATCTGTAACATTTTCTTTTATTTCCTGTAATGGAAGTCACAGGTTGGACTCATAGTGTATGAGAATCCATTGGTATGGGAGAACTCAATTTGGTTCAGGGAGGAGGTGATGCTTCCTTTTTTCCTGGGGAGGAAGGCCCTCTCCCCGTCCAATGGTCCAGGTTTCTGGCTTCCTCCCAGGGGCGGAGGAATGGCCACCTGCCTGTGTATGCTCTCCACGTTGCCTAAGGAAAGCTGACATAGCAGAAACTGAGGATCGGGACCCAACATGGGCTTCTCATCCTGATTCATAGTTAACATTTATTGCCTTCATTCTGGAGAAAATTTATTTAAGATGAGTACTTCTTCCATTTTAATTTTTATCCCTGTTGATCAACAGTTTATTTTCTGAGGGAAAATAGACTTGGAATTTGATTAGGATAGTATAATGAAGTATAAACCTGTGAGTTTAATTTTTGCTGTTCCAATGGCAAAATCAAAATTAGTTATTGTATTGAAAAATTTGGTAATTAGGATCCAGCTAATCAGATAAATTTAGCTCAATATAATTTATTTTTATTTTATTTTTAAAACTTTATTATTCTTTGTTACATAAATATCTGCAATAATTTTCTGGCTTCATTTCCTAACATAACTGTTAGATTGGGGCTTTGTTTTCTATGGGCTTCATTCATGTCCTTATATTTCAGCCTACTGCAGAGATATTGGGTCAGGGAATATGTAGGAATTCCTAGGACCATGTCCACGGCATGGACGTGTTAGCCATGTTTGGGGGCTGAGGCTGAGCCATGTATGGATTTAAGGGGGAATCCTTTATTTCTCTTGATCTGATCTTGTAAAAGTATTTTTAAGATAATTTGGAAATAAAGGTGATTCAGATTCAGTACTGTCAACAGGAAAAAATGAAGAAACCATCAAAGAAAAGGTTTACTTTACCCTTTCCAGGAGGATCTTTCTGACGTCTTATTTTTCTGAAGAAGGCTGCACGTTGACTGTGGTTAGAATGTTCTGTTCTCATCTTTTCAAAATGCTTTTATAGAATTGAAAATGTCTAAACCCTACTACAAAGTTGTGTATTTGAAAACTATTTCTGTATTTGAAAAAACATGTTTTAAGTTGTGAAAAGTTTTATAGGTTCCATGTTAGTTTCTGAGTCAAGGTTTCAATGTTGGTCTGTGTGGGTAAAGTGATGAAAATATATACATGGCCAAATCACTCATCTGATACAAATTACTTAATGATTCTTGAGTTGGATTTCAAAAACTGAAAGATTATTTGAGCATTTACTGATTAAATATCATGCTAGGAGAAAAACAGATGAGAAAAATGTAAAGTAGCACTGGGTTTTCCTGTGTGACAGGATATATATTGAAACTCTGAAGTGTTCTTGTTCTCTGATTGGCTACACATATCTTGTTTTCTTTAGTGTGAATGGAAAAAAATATACTATGCTTGATGTGTGAAAAACCATATACTTACATATTTATTTTTTATTATTCTATTTTGTCAAGTGGGTTAAATCTTCCACATGATAATAAAATACAATTTTTCTTCCAGGCACACTGGGTATAATTTATCTTCTGCATGAAACATTCCAGTTTATAAAAATCACACTTTTTCAACGAAATTTAGTTAACTTAGTAATATTACTACTACAGAAATCAAATGCTAATATTAGAAATGGTTTCCCTTAATTTTGATTTTACTGTCTTCATCATCTTTAACTGTTGAACATTTTTAGCTCATAAACCATATAGGGTGATATAAAGTACTGTATAGCTGTCTGCTTTTGGTAGTTGGTGGTAGGAATTCCAAACCAATGGAAAGTTCTAGCTGAAATTGGAATCCACAATGAACCAGCCCCAGGAGTCACCCTGTTTTCCCTCTTCATCCAGTACGGGTGTGTAATTTTGGGTGGTGACTGACTTTTGAATTCAGCCTTAAAGAACGTTCTATATAAACTATCCCATCTACCCGGCTACCCTCAGCAAAAACCACATATCTAGGCTTAGGGAAAATCTACCCACATTGAAGGGAGCCAGGGTATTAGAGAATGTGGTTGACAGAACTCCTGGACAAGAAAGAACACTGATTCCTGAAGTGGCACAGACTCTCACTTTTAAGGCCACTAAATAACATTTGGCCTGAACAGCTGTGCCATCAGGGGAGGCTGAAGATATTACTCAGAACAGCAACCTCAGAGTCTGTTTTTATACATTTTCCCAAGTGCTTTTAACCCATTAAGTGTTAAAATCAAGTGTCTCCCAGGAAATTTGAAGGTATTTCCTCTCCTTTTAGTGCAATTTTAACCTTAGAGTGAAATATTTATTTAATTGGACATAGACTTTTAATTGAGAAAATTACGTTAAAATAATGATTCTGTGGGAAATTGTTGAGCAAGAATGAAAAAAATCTCTCTGAGATTTGGTTGTCAGATATTCTGAAATTCAGAAAATTAGCGGAAAACTCTGATCCCAGAATGGTAAAAAAAGATGAATGCAATCCAAGTGCCACTGTTAGAAAAGTGGAAGATTATTGAAGAAATGATAAGAGATGAAGTGAGGGGAGTGACCAAAGAGCGGTCACAGGGATTTAAAGCAGAAGTAAATTTAAAGTGTGGGCACAAACAGGAGGCTTGTGGCTTTGGGTTAGGGTGTGAAAAGTGTTCTGCAGTTAGGGTTATAAAGTGTACTCGTTCCTATTTACTTTATTAATTAATTAACTTTAAAAGAGGGACAATGAGAGAGAATCAGTTTTATTTAGTTTTTCATCTGGTTTTCATTGCTCTGATACTTAGTTGTGTACGTAGTGCTGGGGTTTGAACCCGGGTCCTCACACATGCCTGGCAAATGCTCCAACTCCCGAGCCACCGTTCCAGTCCCTGCTCTTATTTACTTTAAAAGCCTCTTCTTTTTCTGTTGCATTTGTTGTATTCTTGAAAAGATGTTTTGCATTTTCTCGTGGAAATTTATATTGGAATAAAGTAGCAGCCACAGTGTGGCAACTTCATGAGAGGAGGAGACATAATATCAACAGGACAGAGTGTATTTCAAGGCGTCAGCACAAGTCTGGGTAACTGGAGCAAGCCATGACGTTACACAGCACACAGCAGAAAACACTTCTGCTTTCCCACGGGGCATCCTGCAAACCCACAGGGCTGGAGGACAGCCTGCCCACCAAAGGCCTGAGTAGGTGGGCATGTGATTTGTATATTTGTGTCCCCGTGGAAGAGCCCCTTCATAATTCTTGTGAAAACTCCCTAATTCTTCTAAGACAACAGCAACTTTATTTTTTTCTCAGCAAATCGTTAACATGAATCTAGGCTTATTTTGAGAGTTCTTCACTATTTTAATGTGTGTTGATAACAATACTCTGCATTTATTTTTTCCCTTAAATTTTAGCTAGTCAGCTTTTTATTGTTGTGACAAATATCTGAGATAATGAACTTAAAAAAGATTAAAGGTTTATTTTGGCTTACAGTTTTGGTGGATGCGGTCCATTACTAATGGGCCCAGTTACTGGGGTCCCAGGGCTTTACATGATAGTGAGATCATGTAGAAGGGCACAGACATTCACCTCCTGACTGGGGAATGAAAGAGGGAGGATAAACCAGGGTCCCACAGTCCTCTTAAGGGAACACCCCCCAATGCCTGGAAGACCTCCCACTAGGTTCCACCTCTTAAAGTTTCCATCATCTCTAGTAGCACCAAGCTGGGGACTAAAAACCATTAACATATGGGCCTTTGGGAGACATTTAAGATCCAAACTACAGCAAATGCAACCTTTTTGGCATGCATGATTATAGTCCTCAATGTGAAAACCATGCAGCCTTATATACACGATCTGAACCACTGCAATAGTTTTATAATTACCTTCTTAAAATATTAACACGGCTACTGGTTATGTAATTGTATTTAGAGCACGTTTTTCTGAGTGAAGTTTTCCATACATGTTGAGTACTGGAGCTCTTCTTAGGTAACTCGATATCTTAGAAAGTTATTGTGCTCAGTTGGAATATTACTTCAGCCTACCACTACTGTCATTTGCCCTTTAGTTACTTTCCTTTGATTTTTCACTCTACTTTTCCTGGCTCTTCATTGCTTCTGGATGGCTCTTTATTAATGTTGTTTGGCTATTACTTACTCCATACTGTCAGATAACATAAAGTGTCCATTTATTTTTCTCTCTCAACACTATTTTGATCTGCCTGGCACAGCCTCGTTCTGTCTTGTGCGTGTTAGCTATGGACCTGTCAGCTGGAGTTAGGACTGGCCACTTCCTAAATGTCTGTCGATGGTCTTGATGTCCATCCAACCATAGGTGCTCTGGGGCCTTCCCTGTGTCCCAGTTTCTTATCTCGTTTCCTTCCCTTGGCCTCATGACTGAAATATAAGCTTGGTTTATTCATTTTGTACCATAAAGGACCCATGTAAATCTTTGGGTAAGAAAGAAAATAATAAAGAGAAACAGAAAAAGGTTAGAGGGACAAAATCTACACTAAATAATGTTATCTCTTTCAAACATCTGCTTAAAGCTGTGTGACTCCATCCGTTCATTCTCTTGGTCTAGCATAAGGTTAGAAGACTGAGATATTATAAAATAGAGAAGCTTGTGGGCAAATCATTTCAATAGCCCGTAGCTCTAACCCACCAAATAACAACTGTCTGTAGATCTTCATGAGGATCCAAAGAATCTCAATTTTATTTGAGGAACACTGTTTTAGTGACCCATATAGGCAGACAATCAAAGACTAATGGTGCTGCCAGGCACAATTAACCAAACTACATTTGCTCTAGCAACCTCAGTCACCACACACCTGCCCAAATGTAAACCTGCAAGGGCTGCAGAAGTCCTTTCAGCCTCTTTCTAGAGAGAGGGAACAATTACAGAGAAAAAGTAAAAGGGTATCCATTGGTTATTCAGATTCAGTGGTTCCATCATTTGTTGTTCAAATTAAGATACTTTTGAGAGTGAAAGAAGAAATTGTTAGTATTTAATAGGACAGTAAGATTAAAACGTGGCCATCAGAGGAATATAGAATTGTATGGTCACTGTGATGTAAAAGGACTATCCTCTTTTAAATTTTAAATATAAATATCTGTGATTTGGAATTATAGACAATCTTTACATTGATATCTTTATCTTACCTAGCATTATAAAGTGGCTTTTCCTCCAAGAAACATGAGTATTATATGAATATGAGTATAAAGCTGTTGAGAAGAACAGTGTGCTATGAGTAAATCTGAAACTCATGTCATTCATTCATTTATTCAGCACATACGCGCAATTATCTCTTTAAAATATTTATGGCACTATATCTCTTGGTATTGAGTCTAATTTCCAAAGAAACTGCTAGAGGAAGAATGTCAGTGGTAAGGCTGACTGATTTTGAGGGAAGGCTGATAGGCACATTGTGTCCTAAAACTGTATCTTGACTGTTGCAGCGTGAATCTCATGAATGGACATCTATGAGAAATTGACAGCAGATGTCTGGCGAATACTCAATGAACCCATGAGAACTGACCAGACCACTGATCCTTAGGCTTAGGCTGGTTCTTTCAACTTGAATTAAGGCTGATAGCATAAAAGGATCATATTTTGCAAACCCTTTTTAGACTTTCTGTGAATTGCAGTTTGTATATATATACTGCACATGCCTGCTACTGGTGAGATGGGACAAACTGATATCTAATAACCCTGTTATCTTTGAGGACTTAAAAGTCTAGTAATTATTTCTAAATATGAGTATCCTCAGCTCTCCAGGACGGAATTAATTTCATTCTATGTGTCTGTAGACACAGTCTGTGCATGTGTGTGAGCGTGTGCGTGCACGTGTTTAAGGATAAAAACTCATGGTGGACACGAGCTTTAAGCTTTCAACTCAAGAGCAAATGTCCCCAAGACACTGTAATTCTTGTTTCTCTCCTTTTAGACAAGCTCATGCCATCGTGTTGCTCAAATAGAAGAGCCATCTCATCTTTTGTTTGTTAGACAGTTTCAATTATTTAATAAGTGCAAGTAATTAAGACATTAAGAATTAAAGTGGCTCCAAGAACAGCTCTGAGACTGGAACTGCGGGGTGTCGCCTGAGTTTCTGAGTTTGAATTTCAACACAAGTGTCATGGTCCTGCAGTTGGTTCTTTCATTTTTTTAAAAAAAAGTGTGTGGAGACTGTCTTTTCTTGCTCAGTTTTTTCACACATAAAGACAGCACTGCTGTTCACCTGCTCACGGCAGGTAGGTTCGGTATCCAACCTTTTTTTCTTTCTCTCTCTCTCTCTTTTTTTTTTTGAGAGGGAGACAGAAGGAGAAAATAAGTTTTATTTAGTTTTTCATGTGGCTTTCATTGCTCCGACACTTTGTTGTGTATGTGGTGCTGGGGTTTGAATTCATACCCTCTCACATGCCAGGCGAGTGTCCTAACCACTAAGCCACTGCTCCAGCCCCCGGTTGCAATCTTAACTGGAATTTGATGTGTGCTTAGAGACCTGGGCCCCATTAGCCCAGGGCCCCTGAGTGTGGGTGAATTCTGCTGCTATAACTTGGTGCCAGGTAGATCTGATGAGAAGGAAGAAATACACACAGCACCACATACACACCCCTGAAATAGCTTTTCGGTGTGGATCTTCTTATTAGCATCAACACTGGTTTGGTTTATTAACACATCTGGATTTGACTGTGGTACACCCTCCCCCGTCCCCAGGTACACAAGATCCTGTTGGTCTGCTGGGATTGGGGACCTTGCCTGCTTGACTGGTGAGGATGGTCAGTCACTGTGTTTCCAGAGCCCTGCATTATCTTCGGACTCCTTCACCATGGCTGCAGTGCTGCTACCCTCAGGCAGCAGCCCTCTGTACTGTACACTCTGTGCCTTGAACCTCGGTGCCTTCCTGGTCTCCTGGGGTGCTGCCCTCCTCCATCTCATGGCCTGCCTTTCTCCCCTCTCAATGCTGACCTGAGCCAAATATCTTTGGGCTTCCTTGCTGACCCCCCTCCCTACCCACCCTTGTTTCTCGACCGCTTCCAGTCACTTATCCCAGAAAGTTTGTGACTTCATCCCTGGACCAGAACAACCAGGGTAGGATTAAGTTGTTTCTTTTCACTGGAGAAACATATGTTCTGTTATTTTGTGCCAACTCTTACAGTTTACCATCACTGTTGGTTAAATTACAAATAAATCATATACTAAAATTGATATGAAGAACTTTTTTCAGGGAAACAAAGTCAATGGTCAGTGATACTCAAATGAAAACCAGAGGAAAGGATTGTTAGGACCCCTGTAGTGGTCATGGCTAAATGTAGGTAGGACTTTGAGAATAACAGGAACCAAAAGAGAGGCTAAATGGGTTGTATTTCCTGTGTGATAAGGATTTCTGTTTCAAAACTTTCTTACAATTCTAGAATCAAAATATTTGATCCAGTTCGGTAAATTGACAATGTACAAGAGACTAGTTATGCTTTCCCTGTTATATCAGAAAATTTCTAGGAGGACATATAAATCATTCTCCTATTACAAGATTAACCTATACAGATTGCTTCTTAAGTATATGGACTAGAGACAGAAAATGCTTCATGCTTAAAGACCTGTTAGGGGCCTCTGCAATGGCCAGAGGATAAGGGTGGGTGGCAGGGTAGGAAGTGGGAAATGGAAAAAAGAAAGTTTTAAAGAACATAAAACTGGACAGTGTCCCTTTCATATAGCTCACGCTGCTAGATTTTTGATAAGGCCAGGATCATTGTTATAACCAGTATAATCTAGTAAGCTCTAGAGTTTAGGGCACTAGCAGTACCAAGGAGTCCAGGTGCCTCATGTCAAAGTCCAGTTTTGGAGCTGTTTTCAGTGGCACATGCCTGTAATCCCAGTGACACGGGAGCTGAGGAAAAAGGATCAAAAGTTCAAGAGCAAGCTGGGAAAATTAGTGAGACCCTCTTTTAAAATGAAAAATAAAAAGATCTTGGAGTGTAACTTACTACAGTGCCTCTAGGTTGTATCCCTAGTGCTGGGGAAAAATAAAAAGCACCCACTTCCATGCCTTAGTGGCAAGAAGATAGTTAACCCCTCCATGCTTCATTTTCCCATCTTTAAAATGGTGTTATTAAGAGTAACCAATTTCACCAGGTTGGTTTTGCAGTGGTTAAATGAAATAATACATATAAGACATTTAGAACATTTAACATCTTACTATTATTGAGAGTCACACAGACAATGTATTTTAATCCCTGCTGCCCCATTTACACAGCATTTGACTGTGGGAAAATAAACTAAACCCTTTAAGTACCCTTTATCTTTCATGAGGGCAAATATTACCTATTTTTCTACAATGGTTATAGAATTTTTCAAAAAATGTAGAGAATCGTGTAACATGTAATAATCACTAAATAAATGAGAACACTCATTAGCATTCTCTAGAGAGAAAAAATACCTGGTATAAGTAATCTGACTGCTTTTAGGGAAAAATTTTTGCATGCATATACACACAAAAATAAAATGTATATAGTTTATTTAAAATTAATTTAAAATTTTACTCTGCTGATAAATATTTATAAAACGGAGCCACTAATTTAATCCTGTTTAGATTTTTGCATGGATGGGCAAATAGGCAAGAAAAACAAAGTACGCATAGAGGGTTATTGCACAAGACCCAAGAACTGAATTTTTAAATCTTGAAGGTGAATTATTTTGACCAATTCTTAGGTTTACCGAAGATTTTCTTAAACCATTATGGATAAAAGTCCGACTTATGAAAAGGACACTGGTTGTACATATAAAAGCTACATCTGAAATCAACTTCAGAACATGGAAATTCAACTCAGTTCAAAATACAGAAGGCTGCTGAGTACAAGAAAACTCACCCAGTTTTTTACACAACTTCCAGTGTTTGTTTCTTTTTTTTTTTTTTTCAGGGCTGAGGACCAAACTTGGGGCCTTGGGCATGCTAGGCAAGCACTCTGTCACTGAGCCAAATCCCCAACCCCAACTCCCACTGTTTTTAATTAGAAGACTGAAGTCCAGTCTCTACCTAATTAGAAGACTGAAGTCCACGCTCTACCTTTCTTGGGCTTCAGTTAGGTGACAATTCTAGTATGTTATAATTTGATAATTTGGATGGTATAAAAACAAACCTAACTTTTCAGAATTATTGAGGTTTTTAAATTTTTCCCTCATGTTGATTTCCCCAGTGTAAATAGGATCCACCTTTAGATTCATATTCTGTGCTAGCAAACCCATTCCCCAAGGGAGAATGTACGCCTATTAAGAAGCTGCTACAAAATTCTGACACTAGAGAGGAATGAAAATCAAATGGTGCTGCGTAACTACTTCTGAAAGAGCTCACATTCCAGTCGGAATTCTCTAAATTAAATGATAATATTTTCCCAGTTCACAGTTTTGTTTTTAACGTATAATTATTAACTTTGGGTTCTATGAATGCCTGACTATTATGAATGAACAAGCCACAAACATCAGAAGCATCAATCATGATTGAGTAGTTCATTATGTTGTGAGAAATATATATACCCACAAATGATTTTTATTGCATATGTAGTCATAGTGTCTTCTTGCAAAATTGTTTCTACTTCTCTTTGATAGAATGAAATATATAATGGTGCTTGGTGTTTCTCAAAAGGCTTAGACTTAAAATTAATTTACAATTGTCCACCACTGATGAATATTTTAAAAATATAGCTACCAAATAAATCTAGTTTAGTATTTTCTCTGGATAAAAAACTAGATAAGAGACACAATTCCTTCAAATGCTTTGGGTGTTCCATGCTTGACACCTGACTACCATTACACTACAATATCTATCTGCCTATTAATTGACCTATAAAGCATATAAGAGCTACTAAGGATTTTTTTTTTAATTGAAATGAATGTTGGTGCATCGTCAAAGAATTCAGCAGTGGTATATTTGGGATCCATTCTAAAGGAAAAGACTTGTGATTTGACAGAGCAGGAGTCTACGATGTGCAGGAATGAATGAGAGCTAATGAAGAAAGGTGGGTCTGTCTGGCCAGCCTCAGGAACTTTCCCATTGAGTGAATAATGTACATTGAGGCAGGAGAGGAAAAGGGAAGAGAGTGGCAGACCTTATATGATTTGGAAAGGGCAAAGAACTTTCTAATCCTATCAACTAGCTGAAAATGGTTCAAGCAGCCTAGCGTAGTTATGCATGTCCCCTGGTAAAGAGTCAAGAATGAGTCCTCTTTAGTTGTTGCATTGGAAATAAAAGATACGAACCAGATACCTTCTGGATGTTGTGATGCTGTGTGTTCAGATGCTTCTGCGATGCAGTAATTCTGTACTTTATATTACTGATGAGCCAATAAATATCATAGAAGTTATGATAATATAGTTGATTACTCTGTAATGATAAATTACTCTCTGGACTGACTACAGTGAATTTTTTGGAGGTGTGTAAATGAAGCAATACATTTTCTGTAGGAAGATTATGTGACATTTTCTAACTTGATTTTATAAGTACCATTTAAGGACTATCACCCTCTGCTAATAGAAATTGCAAAAAAATTCAGAACTTTCACTTTTGTCTGAGATTTTAATTTGTATACATCTTTTTGAGGGGAATCAGAATCATTTAACAAAGGAAGGTAATTAGAATCTGCATGTTTGATAACTTTTGGAATGGTATTGATTTGTCAGAAATCATGGTATGAAACAAAACCCCAGATTCTTCTCAAGTACATAAGGAAATAGCTCTTGAAATATTTTCACCACTAAAAACGTCTGGCTTAGTGGTTTTAATATTTTCTGACGTTGATTTATCAGGATCTGTGTCTTGTGCGAAGCGTGGTGAGCAGTATGTTTACATCAGTAGAAGTATGCAGTAATTGGAAGCGTCTAAAATTGTGATTTATGTTGGTTCATGACAAATAAGAAAACTGTGCACTTCGTAAGACTTTTTACTGGTTACTTTATATAAACAAATCAAACAAACTTCTGAATTTTCATTCCTATTTGGCTATTTATATAACACTACTCATTTTTTCACCAAAGGTAGAGTACTGACTAGTACCTTCCTCCTCATACTAATTTTGATGTTGAAATTTCAGATTTTAATTCTGAGATTCCTTCCATGCTTAGCCTATAAAATGCATACATTCTATGAATTAAAAGTCTTGCTAAGTGGATGCATATCTGTGAAAAATGATTGACAAAGTGACAACCCTCAATTACCAGTGGAATTTAAAGGATCTGTGAAAATATCAGAACTCTGGGGAAGTGTGACTTTGGGGAAGGTTAATGCAGAGTTGTGATCGATACCATTTATTATCAGCAGAATGGCAGAACCCAATAAATAATTCACTGTCCTAAGGCCCCACTGATACCTCACAAACCCCTGTGTCATCATCAGCATTATTTAAAAGGTGGCACGGAAGGTAACATCTGGGAGCCAGTTCATCATTTAATTAAGTTGTCCTGTAATGAAATCTTCTGTAATGAGATTAATTTTAATTATTAATCAGGAGTTGACATGGGCACAAGGCATCATGAATAATTCATGACAGCCTTTGTCTGTG